>RJWJ010036354.1:0-16122 GCA_004363605.1 Indri indri | reverse complement strand
TGGGGTGCCACTGTATCTGAGTCCTCTCAAGTAACAGAGCAAATAAATATATACGTGTACATACTAACTCATATACCTATTCTTGAATATTTCTGTATGTAACTACCTGTATCTATATTAAGCAAGACATGAGTTCATACTTGCGATGTCTCCAACTCTAATACATTATCACTTGGATCATTTTAGCCTCCTCCATTGCTATCTTTCAATTCCTACTCCAACAGTGAGAAACCTGGCTCCCACCGTCCACCATCCATTTACTTAATTGATTAATTCTAGTATTCATGCATAGCAGTATCAGAATTGTTACCCATAGGCCCATGGGAAACAATTTATCAACTAGAGTATAGTGCTTATGTGCAATTGTTCTATTTGTCTACCTGTCAAGAAGATAACTTCATACATTTGTAATACAGTTAAAAATTGTCAAAATTTGCATTCGATGTTGGAATTTCCCTAAACTCCTAAATCAATTTTTAAAAACTTATTGCTCCTTAAGGATCACTCTTTGTGCTGTGAGGTTTTGTGGACGTTGACAAACTCATAATGTCATGTGTTAACACTTTGTTAAATTTATACCTGATTATTTTGGTAATGGCCTTTTGTTTTATATTTCAAATTCCAGTTGCTCATTGCTGATGTATAAAAAAATCAATTGACTTTTTAAAATTAATACTGTGTCCTATAACATCACTAAAATGGCTTGTTAGCTGCAGGTGATTTTTGTTCATTCTTTAGAGTTTTCTGTACTATATAGACAATCATATCATCAGTGAACAAAAATGGTTTTATTTCTTCCTTCCCATAGTGTATAAGTTTTATTTCCTTCTATTATCTAATTTACTATCTATGATTTCCAGTGTGATGTTGAATACTTGAGAGATAAGAGGAGATATCCTTGCATTGCTTCTAATTTTGGGGGGAAATTGTCCAGTGTCTCACTATTAAGTATGATAACTAGGTATTTTGGAGATGTTTGTTATCATGTTGAGGAAATTCTCCTCTCTTATTATTACTCATCTACTAAGTGTTTTTTTAATCATAAACAGGTGCTAAATTTTGTCACATAATTTTTTGCATCAACTAATATTAACACATGATTGTCTTTATTTAGCTTATTGGCATGGTAGATTATATTAATTTTCAAATTTTGATCCAGCTGGTCATAACTGGAATAAACCTCAGTCATGGAATATTTTTAATACATTGTTAAATTCAATTTTCTAATATTTTGTTAAGTATTTTTTATCTGTATTTATGAGCAATGTTGATTTGTACTTTTCCTTGTTTAATGCCTTTATCTGAGTTTGGTATTCAAGTAATGGCCTCATGGAATGAGTTAGGTCATGTTCCCTCTGATTCTGTTTTCTGGAAGTTGTTATGGAAAATCAATATCATTTCTGCATTATATGCTTTGTAAAATTCAGTAAAACTATCATGGTCCAGTGCTTTCTTTTTTAGAAAAGTATTTAGATATTGATTTAATTTATTTAATAGAGATAAGACTATTTAGGTTATCTAGTTGTTTTCTGTATTTTGGTAGACTGTGCCTTTGCTGGAATTGGTCATCTAAGTTATCAAAGTGGGTGACATTGAGTTAGTTGTTCATGAGTTTCCTTTATTATCTTTTTGATATCCCTGTTACCAGGTGTGACGATCCCTCCTTTATTTAGAATGTTGTAATTTGTGTCTTCTCTCTTTTCTTGATTAACCTAGCTAACCTGGCTAAAGATTTGTCAATTTTGCATGTTTTCAAAGAACCAGCTTTTGGTCTCCTAGATTTTCTCTATTGTTTTCCTGTCTTCAATTTTATTGACTTTTGCTTTTATTAATATTTTTAGTATTTATTTTCTTCCACTTGTTTTATGATTAAAAATTACTTGTTTAGTTTTTCTAGGGTGGAAATTGAGATTATTGATTTTAGATTTTTTTTTCAAATATATGCACTTAATACTACAAAATTTCTTCTAAGCACTGCATTTTCTGCATCCAACAAATTTTGATAAATTGTTTGTTTAAATGTAGTTTAAAATAATTTTAATTTCTCTTGAAATTTGTATTGGACCTTTATATTATTTAGAAGGTTTTTGGTTTGTTTTTGTTTTGTTTAGTATAATCTCCAAATGTATGTGTATTCCCCTACTATCTTTCTGTAATAGACTGAGGACATGTTTTTAATGATTTATAGTCTCTTCAATTTGTTAAGCTGTTTTATGATCCAGAATGTCATCTATCTTAGTGAATGTTTCATATGAGTTTCAGAAGAATGAATATTTTGATATTGTTGGATGGAATATTCTATAATTATCAATTAGATCAAATTGTTGATATTACTGTTCAGGTCAATTATATGTTACTGATTTTCTGCTTACTTGATGTATCAATTATTTAACGGGAGCTGTTGAAGTCTCCAAATACTTGGATTTATGGATTTGTTTATGTCACCTTGCACTTCTTGTTTAGTGTACAGATATTAAGGCTTATTAAGTCATATTGGAGAATTCATTCCTTAATAATTATATGATGTCTTATTTTATCCTCTGTATTTTTCCTTAGTCTGAATTCTGCTTTGTGTGAAATTAATGACATCCAAGCTTTGTACTTAAGCTTTCTTTTGATTAATGTTAGTATGGCGTATCTTTTTCCATCCCCTTTAACAAGTGTGTGTCTTTATATTTAAATTGGGTTTTTATAGACAACATATATTTGGGTCTGGTTTTCTCATTCGCTTTGAAAATGTCTGTATTTTAATAGTTTTATTTATACCATTCAATGCATATCAATTTACCTTCTTTCCTCACATATCAATTTAGCTTCTTTAAACAATATTTTTATTAGTTGCCTGACTGTTTGCATTACACATTTTAAACCAATCTAAATTCACCTTCAGATAACACTATACCACTTTGTATATAATACAGAATATTTTGAGAAACTATTCCCAATATCTACCTCCTTTACTTTATGAAATTGATCTTATTTTTTTCACTTATTCATATGGTATAATACCCAATAAATTATTTCTTTTGTTAGTTTAAAGACATAGTTACCTTTAGATCAACTAAAAATAAGTAAATAAAAACTTTATTTTTCATTTATTCCTTCTCTGAAGCTTTTCTTTAATTTATTAAGATCAGAAATTGTGACCTATATCATTTTCATTCCCTCTAAATAATGTCTTTTACCAATTTTTGGAGATCTTCCACTAATAAATTTCCTCAGTTTTTGTTTGACAGTCTGTATCCTCTAATTACTTTTTACTGGGCTAAAATTCACATAAAATAAAATTCGCCATTTTAACCACTTTAATTTGTACAATTCAATGGCTTTAAGTACATTCACAATGTCATACAATCATTACCCCTATCTAGTTTCAGAATATTTTCTGATCCAAAAGGGAATACTCATGCCCTCTAAGCAATCACTCACCATTTCCACCTTTTTCCTAGCTTCCAGTCAATTCTATCAAATCTTTGAAGGAAAATTGGCACAAGTTCTTTTCAAACTCTCTCAAAAAGTGGAAGCAAAAGAAATTCATTCTCTTAAGCCAGCATATTGGGACACTGAAGCCATATAAAAATATCACCCCAAAACTAGAGACCAATATCTCTTATAAATATATATGAAAATGTTTTTAATACTAGCAAAAAATGCTAGTAAACTGAATCCAGCAACATATTAAAATGTTTATGTGCCATAAACAAGTGGGATTTATCCCGGGAATGCAAGGGTAATTCAACATTAAGATATAATTCAACATTAAGCAAAAACACAGATGACATGCTGACATACTTTAATCTTTATTGATATGGAATTGCCAACATGCTCAGTTTTAATATTTGTAAACTTTTCCTTTAATTGTTTCTGTTTACACTACTGGATCCTGGAGTTAATGTATTTTATTTTTTCAATCTATTTTTACTTTAACCAAACAGAATTTGATTAAATTAAAGACCGTATTTTCATTGAAACCAAAGTTATTGTTTGGGAGATGTGATTTTTTTAATTAGTATCGTATACAATGACAAACATTTTGATTACTTCAGTCACAGGTTAATTGATTCATTCTAACAGTGAGCCCATTGAATGCGTATTGATTGAATCATTGTTCATAGCTATGAAACTACAAAAAATATTTGGCTTTTATTCCATAAATTTTAATTCTGATATTTATCCAAATAATTCAAACTCAATGAAACAGTAGCATTTCTCTTTAAAATAATTCTGTCTTTCATTAAATGCCGATTTCGCTATCTATGTTATACAAAGCCTCCATTTATGTTATACAAAACCTATTTAAAATTTTGAAAAAATGAAAAAGTCAAATTAACTTGACATTTAAAACATATAATGTCAAAAACTATAAAATATGTTTTTCTTAGGTTGACTATTTTAGCAGGCCATTCTGTGACATTCATTGAAAATTCATACTTCTAGTATTATATACATACATGGAATAATAGCAGTAATTGCTACCTAAAGATGCTTACAGTTCAATTCTATTTCTTTTCAGGTGCAGTCAGTATGGAATTACAAAAGAAGCCTTTATTAATATTCATCATTCTTCTAAGGGTAAGCATCAGCAATATAATGACAATAGAATCACAAACTTTTGGTCTATTAGACTGTGATGTTGTTTATATATCTTTTTAACTCAAAACCTTATTATAATTCTTAATAGTAAAAACAAAAGAACGGCCATATCTACTTAGACAAGATAGGTTTAAATTAGTGGAATACAAGTAGGAATTATCCTGCTTTTTCTGTTTCTTTTTATATTTACTGATAATTTGCAAATAACTCATCCCAAACAAAACCATCAGTAAATTAAAGGAGAACCTAGTCAATAGCATTAAAATTCACAGATAATAAAAGTGAACCAATAGAAGAATTAACATCATAAACCCTTTGTTTAGAATAATCAATATATAAAATAGCTACCATTCATTGAATGCCTGCTATGTGTTTGCACTGAGAAGGAGGTATTACTATCAGCTGAAATTCACAGATAAGGTAATTGAGTTACACAGAGGTCAGGGAAGTTACCTAAAATCTGCAATCATTTTGTAGAGCTGGGATTAGAATTCTGATATCTCTAACAACAAAAAATTGTGTGTTAATACATCCCTGGAGGACAAAATGTCTTTTGAAATAATTTCCTAAATAATAATTTATTGAATCAACAAAATTCAAATCAAAATTGAATCCTCTGGCAAATGTACACTAAATTATCTTTCTGATGAGATCATGGGTAATGACATCATCTTAGAACTCATAAATGCATGTGATAAAAATTAATGCCATTAAAAATTTAAAAAGGGGGGTTCAAAAAAACAATCCCAGGGAAAAATTGTCTTTTCAAAACAACATTTTCAATTTTAAATAGTGTCTATGAAAAAATATTGCTCAACATTCATGAATGAAAAAAATGAATTTACTACATATGAATGACTAAATAACCTGACCTTATGCTAGTGAATTTTTATATATAATTTATTCATTAATTTGATATTCTTAATTATGTATATATATTTTATTTTCTAGAGCCAGGGTTTTGCTCTATTACCCAGGCTAGAGTGCAGTGGCGTGGTTATAGCTCACTGCAACCTCAAACTCCTGAGCTCAAGGGATCCTCCCACCTCAGCCTCCCAAGTAGCTATAGGCATGCACCACCAAGCCTGGCTAATTTTTAAATTTTTTTGTAGAGATGAGGTCTTACTGTGTTGCCCAGCTGGTCTTCACCTCCCATCCTCAAGCAATCCCCCCCCCTCTCCGGTCTGCTTCCCAAAGTGCTGGGATTGTAGGTCTGAACCACCACACCTGGACAACAATATTTTTAAGCTCCTACCAAACAATATCATGTGACTGATATGTGAAATAGCTGTTTAAAAAAAAGCAAAGTAGGTATCAAGTAATGAAATGACAGAGATCTCTGAGAACCAGGAAGAAAAAAAGCTGAGTCCTATTATTGTCCCAACTTTCAACTTTGACAGTTTTCAGGCTGTGGTACAAACAGGGGGAACTGAGGTGGACCATGATCTGAGAAGAGAGTGCCAGTGATGAGCCAGCACCCAGAGAAAGAGAGCTGCAGAGACTTTTAGAGGGTTCCCATTTGATTATTCAGTTGTATACTAATCAATAGATGTATGAAAATATATATCCATACAAAGACTAGTATACAAATATAAATAACAGATTTGTTTATAATAGCTAAAAAAAAATAAAAATAAAATAAATACCCATGAACAGGTGAATGGATAAACCAGGTATGATATATACTTTTCAGAAGAATACTACTGAGCAATAGAAAGGGAACTTCCTGATGTTATTTGCAATAACATAGTTGAATCTCACGGTATTTATACTGATTGAATGAAGCCTGAAAAAAAAGTGGCATATTCAATATGATTAAACATATATAAAGTTCTAAAAAATACCAACAAATCTATGGTGACAAAACATGCAGTAGTTCCCTTACATAAGGAGTAAAGGGGGGCAAAGCTTATAAAAAAGCACATGAAAAATCTTTTTGGAGCGATTGATAGTTTCATTACTTTGATTGTAGAACTATTCTCAAAGGTTGCATACATGTGTCAAAACTTACCAAATCGTACACTTAGATACATGCAATTTATTGTATGTTAATTATTAGTAAAGTTGTTAAAATATATTAGGAAGTAATCTTACCTATGAAGAAAAATAGATCAGTATAATGGAATAAATAGATTATGGAAGGGGAGTAGAGCTTTTAATTTTATGGTAAATACCTGCTATGGTTTGAACGTGTCCCCTCCAGAATTCAATTGTTGCTAATGTGATAGCCATTAAGAAGTGGAGCCTTTAAGAGGTGATTAGGCTGTAAGGGCTTCTCCCTTGTCAATGTGATTAAGGACCTTAAAAACGAGGATTCCTGCAGCGTTGGGTTCTCTTGTCCTTCCACCTTCTGTCATGTGAGGTCACAGCAAGAGGGCCCTAACCAGATGCCACTGCTTTGATCTTGGACTTCCCATCCTCCAAAACTATGAGAAATAAATTTATTTTCTTTGTAAACTACCTAGTCTCGAGTATTTTGCTATAGCAGCACAAAAAGACTAACATAAAAATCTTAAGATTTTTGAAAAGCAATAATTGTTCACTTGTAACTATCTGTGTGGTAACTGTGAACATGTTAAAATTTCCATAGTATCAAATGGCTACTTAAATTCAGGTTAACACATTTTATTTCAAGTCTTCAAATAGTGGTATTTTTTTATTACTTCTATGTGGCATAAAAAATGACAATGATGCTGAAATTATCCCAGCGCAACTACATGTGAATAAAAAGGCATTTTTTCAGATATATTACAATGTTAAACACTGAAGTTGAAAGCAATTATCTGCATGAACAAGATTTTCTAAAGTTATTTTTCAATAAACTAATTCAATATGATATTTTCCAGTGTATTATTGACATGAGAAATTTGGCAATATGTTGATGTCAGAGTAAATTCTTGCTTCAAGCAACTTCAATAAATCCTTTTTTAAAGTTCAGTTCTATATCTCTAGGAGATTTAGCAATAAGTCATCATCAAAAATAGCATGTCTGCTAATGTATAAGAATTTAAATTATATGATAACAGAGAACAGGAAACAAAAACATTTTTCTGCCCAATAATACATAAAAAAAAGGTTAAAGATGGACGTCCCAGAAAGTACGTATTCAAATGAAAACTTTATGTTGATGTATATATTTTCTTTAATGATAATACTAAACATTTATAAATTTTTAGTTTATAAAAAGTCTGTGTTGACTATTCTCATTTGAACAAATGAGTAAAAATAGATTATTTTAACCATTCCATATATCTCTGTGACATATTTTTAGTACATATACTTTGGGATTTGAAAAATATAATTACCCCATATTTCCTGTGTTTCTCCCTACCAATTCCTCAGTCTCTTCTGATTTGAGGTTATGTTTATTTTATTTTATTTTATTTTTTTACTTTTTAAGTTTTTTGGCTTTGCTAACTTGTCTTTTTCTCCAGCAGTGATCACAGTGCAGACCAAACATTAGACTTCTATTTTTAAACTTACTAACTTGCCTTTATTGAAAGAACTGGTATTTTAATGACACAATATGACATATAAAGGACAAATATATGACTCTGAGTTCTAATCTCAGTTCTGTCTTTCACTAATTGCATGACCACAGAAGTTCAAAAAGCTTATTTTTTGAGCTTTAGTGTCCTCCAGTGTAATACAGGCACAAAAATGTCTCCCTGGCCAGGTTGTTATAATTGTCTTTACCCAAGACAATGCTGTGTGTATGCAGTCTGCCTCAGAGTTGAGTGTAAATAGTCACTCTGATTATTGGTACCATATGCATTCCTTGGTTTCCTTTTGACCAACTCTTCCTTCTAAATGTAGCTCAAACATCATCCACAAAGTCCTTCTGATCTGGTCCCCTAAGACCTCCTCTCATTCCATGGCTCATTCCACTCCAGCGACAGTGGCTTCTTTGCTGCCTGTGTATAAGTCAGACCTGCTCCTGTTACCCAAGACGTACTGACGTACCTGGTCAGGTACCTGGTCAGGTATTGCACGGGTAACTTGCTTCCTCTAAAACTTTGTTCAAATGTCACCTCAAAGTTCTGTTTATAATCAGAATTTATAATTGCAAACTGCTCCCTCCCCCTTTGTAGCATAGGTAACATAATCACTTGTTCTCTAAATAAAGAATTGAATGAATGGCTACAACGCCCGATTTTTACTGCCTGTTACTTCTAATCAGTGAAATTGACCTTCCTGGGAAAAGAAAGTAATGAATATGTAAGATGTGAAGCTTAATCTATTAGTTCAATATGAAAATTAATTACCCTAAGGGGCCAAAAAATTCATTACCTAACTAGTAATTTTGTTTAGAGTGACCTCAGAGCATAGGAAAACCTCTGAATGGCCAAACATATACTTACCCTTTCAAAGTTCATGATGTAATTAATTGACCCTGAACTTTGGTCTATGGAGCAAGTTATGCTAGGGACAGCGGCACAATCCTATTCTGTAGTTCATATTGACGATAAGGTTTATGACCTTGATGTTGGATCGGGACATCCTAATTGTGTAACAACTATTAAATGTGTGTTGTTACAAATAAAGTTACGTGAGATCTGAGTTCAGACTGAAACAGGTGGTTTCAATCTATACCGTATTTCTCAAAGTGCAAAAGGACAGAGAAATAAGGCCCACTTTACAAAAGCACTATAAATTGAATAGATGGAATCAACTAAGTTTAGTAAATAAATATAAAGCTCTACCTGAGAATAGAGCTCGTTAAGGTGACCAAACAAGGTAATTGCATGTAAGTTAAACCGTGATCCCTACAGCCTGACTACAACTCAGCATCATAACAGTCATGTTTTCACTCAACTTTTGTGTTGTCCCAATCATATTTGCCTTAACTTTCTAAGACTGATTGAATGAAAAGTTATAGTCCTGGGGTCAGCAAACTATGTCCTACAGGCCAAATCTAGACAGCCACCTCTTTTTGTATAGTCTGTGAACTAAGAATTTTATCTATTTGTTTAGTTTTTTAGATTTAAAATGGTTGGGAAAAAACCGAAATGTTTTACGATGAGTGAATGTTATACAAAATTCAAATTGGGTGTCAATATAAAGTTTTATTGGACTACAACCCTGCCTGTTTGTTCATATACTGGCTGGCTACATTTGCAGCACAAGGGCAGAGTTGAGTAGTAGATGGTATGGTTAGAAAAACCTAAAATATTTACTATCGGACTCTTGAGAGAAATGTTTACTGACCTTTATTTTAGGCTATACACAACTATGAAAAGACCAGATCTCGTAGGTCCATACAGACTACTATAACCAACCGCAGATGCCATAAACTTACATAGTAATGAACCATTTTGATGCCTAACTTCATCAGAAATATTATTGTACCTTTGCTATCTTCCTTTAGGATTAGCAATTTGAACACTGATTCCAGTACTATGCCAACTGACAGATTTAAAATTAGTACTATTATTCCTTCTATTTATATCAACTCTAGCTGCTGATTGCATCCTATAATCTTAATAAGCCTTAAATTCAATATACGTTTTTATGGAGGTTTCATGAGCAGTAGCACAAACAATTTCTTATAAGATTACACTAGTGCAATGGTCTGAATGTTTGTGTCCCTCCAAAATTCATGTTGAAACTTAATCCCCATTGTGGTGGTATTAAGGAGTGGGGCCTTTTGGGAAGTGATTAAGTCTCCACCATTGTGAATGGGATTAATGCCTTTATAAAAGAAGCTTCAGAGAGCTGTATGGGCCTTCCTTCCCTTCGTCCATGTGCAGACACAGTGCCCATCCCCTCCAGAAGGCACAGCAACAAAATACCTTCTTGAAAGCAGAGAACAAGCCCTTACCAGACACCACATCTGCCAGCACCTTGATCTTGGACTTCTCAGGCTCCAGAACTGTGAGAAATAAATCTCTATCATTTTAAAATTACCCAGTCTAACATTTTTAAATTACCCATCAGGAACAGACTAAGACAGCTAGCAATCATTTCATTATTCACTGTGCTAATGAATGGGTGGTCATTCACACGTTCTACACTCGTAATCATGACTCATGACATCCTATCATAAAAGATTTATTTCAACTCTAGCAGAAATGAATTTCTGATCCCCTTGCCTTGTGCTTTTTTACAATAGTGCAGGTCCTTTCTACTAATAACAGACTGCGTGATTTACTTCTTTATTTATTGTATGCAGTCTGCTTCCCCAGTGACTAGAATGTAACCTGCGTGAGGGTGAGAAGTTTTTTTCGGTGGGTTTTTTTTTCCTTTTATGTTCACTGAAATGCCTCCACTGCTTAAAATAATACCTAACACGTGTCAGGCATTGACTGTATATTATTCAATAAATCTGTTTTCTGAAACTTTTGTATAATTTTTGATAAGATACAGCGAGACCCTCCTTTATTCTTAGAACACATTTATTATGCTATATGATAAATATTTGCTTATATGTTGACTCTTCCAGTATATCATGCGGTTTTTGAAAATAAGGCTTCTTTTCATTAATCTTTGTTTTCAAAAAATGTTTGCTAGGAGAAAGACTAAATGTTTGCTAAGAGAAAGAATAAAGAAGTACTACTGAATTAGTTGGCTTCTAAATTTAAGATCAGAATTAATTTTTTGTGTCTTGTGGCTCCTTGAATAATAAAAGCCTTAATCAATTGCAAATATTGTTCAGAAAAAAAATCTTCCAAGTGAGTCTCTGTATTGACCCTTATGAAATTCTAGGTTGGTATTAGGTCCAGAGCCCAGAGAGAGACACACACACACGTAAAGCCTCATTTGTAGCAAAATGCTGTTTATTTTGAACATCTTGGTGCAGATGGGTGGAGGCCGAAAAAGGCATCCATGAGAGAAAAGGGGAGAGCCTTGGGATTTATAGAGGGTTTTTCTGGGAGGAGTAAACAAATTCTTTCAAACAATAGGGAAGGATAAGGAAAGTAAATTCCCCTCTTGCATTCCATTCCTTTATCTCCCTAGGGAACAATGGGAGGGAAAAGCATTGTCCTTATCAGGAGGGTTAAGGAAAGTAAGTTCTCCTTCTGCATTCATTCTCTTATCTCCCCCTGGCAATGGCTGCGGTGCCTAATACACCCCTAGGAAGGGGAAAGGGGTGGGTTTTATAAGAGGTTTGGATAGAAGTTTGTGGAGGTTGACTTCCTTAAGCCTAACAGTTGGCTTGTGGCATTTTGAAATAGAAAGTTAATTTTACTTAATAAATATTTTGGAACATATGCTCTGCGCAAGGACACAATGAAGACCAGAGCTAGGAAAGGCCCCACGCTCTGCTTGCCAGACTAAAGTCTATACAGTTGGTAAACGGAGGAGGGTTATTTTCTAGTGAGTAATTTATTTCCGGGAAGCAAGTTAAATCCTGGGAAACTGGAAAATATTTTAAAATGTACTTGAAAATTTTAGCTTGATAAATTAATACTGGCATTTTTCTCCTCTAAAATGTCAGTAATATCACTTAAAGCTGGGTTACTGTTTCAGTGCAAAAGCCCTCTCCCCTCTCCCTGGCAGCTACCTTTTCAGAATGAGAAGGTGGTAAGAGAATCTTAGTTTTTGTTATAATTGGAATATGTATGCTTCCTTGTACTCTTTGAAGCAAAGGAGAGAAATTACTCAGAAAGTCAGCATTTTCCAGGGGACAGAAAACATATTGAATACATTAGGTAAATAAAAATCTCTGAGACCACCAAACTCTCTATTGGTGCTGTTTTTGCACGACCCACGTTATAGTCACTTAATTGTGCTTGATTTTCAGTATTTTCACAGTTAACTCTGCACGGCTAATCATAAGGTAGAATGAACTGCCATTTAATGATTTGCTGTTAGATCATATCACAAACCGAAAGATCATATCACAGACTAAGCAAACAATGCCTGCAGAAAATTTTAAACAAACAAACAAACAAAATTTTCCTAAGTTCATCTATTAGAGACTGCATGTTGTAGGGTTTCTACTTTAACCACAGAAATGGGCCAGTGCCTATTGTTGACTCAGCTCCCACGGTTATAGCAAAATACTATAGACTGAGTTGCTTAACCTACAGATGTTTCTCATAGGCCTGGAGGCTGGGAAATTCAAGTTCAAGTTGCCAGCAACTTGCCAGATATCATGGCATTGGGGTTAGGGCTTCAACATATGAATTGAGGGCGGGGAACCAACATTCAGTTCTTGAGAGTTATGTAAGCTGTGCACTGCACAAGCCTTCTAGGGTTTTGGAGTCAGCAAACTATAGACTGCGGCATGTTTTTGTAAATATAGTTTTACCAGAACACAAACACACTCATTTGTTAATGTCCTGTCTATGGTTGCTTTTATACATTTCCATGACAGAAGTGAGTACTGTGACACAGATGGTATGGTCTATAAAGCCTAAAATTTACTATCTGGCCTTTAGAGAAAAGTTTGCCAACCCCTGGTCTAGACTGCTCAATCATTTGGGGAAGTTCTAGTAGGATATGTGTGATCATGCTACTCTAGATAAATGCTTCTCAAAATTTAGCATGCATAATGATCATCCAGAGATCTGGTTAAAACACACATTTCTGGGTCCCATCCCTGATACTCTGATTTAGTAAGTCTCGGGTAAGGCCCAGGGATTTGCATTTCTAACAAGTGTCCAGGTAATACTGATCCTGATGGTAGTTCCAAGTCCACACTTGGAGTAATACTGTTTTAGAAAATCATTCTGTCAATAAAACTGATATTCTTCCATGTTTGCTCAATTGTAAAAATTATTGGTTTATAAAGTACTAAAATATGTTGAGGGATTGGAATGCTTAAGATAGATATCTTAAAAGTATAATAGTTTCAACTGGTTATGTTTCATATCAGCAAGGCACAGTGTTTTTACCTACATTTATCTAATTTAATTCTCACAATTTTTGCTTATCGCCGTATTTCAGTAAGGTAAATATTATGATTTACATTTTATGTGAATAAACTGGGGCTTAGAGAGTTGAAGAAATTTGCTCAAAACCACACACGAGGAAGCAGAGAAAATTGGATTCAAAAAAGATCTTCTAACTCCAATTTCCATACTCTTACCCTTCTTCTATATTAAAAATCTAAACTATGATGCTTGGACCTCAGACAAATTTGGCTAAAGAAGTAAGCATTTCTGGCAGTTTGCATCTTGAAACTAATGGAGCAAGTGGAAAGCAAATATTGCATCCAAAGAACTTTTATTTTGTTTTATTTTTCCTAAACAACATAGTTAATTTGTTACTCTTCGTGAGAGACACTTTTTTTTTTTTTTGGAGAGGGGCATATGGGAAGCCAATGATCAATAAAAGTATCCAAACTAGTTTAAATTATACAGTCAAATTGTTTTTGCTGCATCATCAGTGCCAAACTGAAAGTCTGTTTCTACAAGTTTACTGAAAAACTTTATCTTCAATCTTCTTCTGTTCAGCATATTTATCAATAAATGCAACGAATGCATATAACATGTGCACACACCTTGAGTACTTAGCTATTTGGTAGACATGCTTTTAAGCACTTATCAAACATTATTTAATTTGGTAGCTATATTAACACTGCAAGAGAGATGACAGATTTAATACCCTTTTCATTTTTATAAATAAAGGAATTGATGAGGTACAGATAGGACATGTATTTTGCTCAAGGCCATGCTACAAGCAAATGTAAGTACTGGGATTTTAGTCTAAAAGCCTGTTCTTTTGACCCCAGCACCTATGATGTTGGCAGATGCCAATAAGTTGGGAGGGACAGTTATAATATCAAATATCAGGCAGGGCACGGTGGCTCATGCCTGTAATCTCCGACACTTTGAAAGGCCAAGACGATAGGATTGCTTGAGCTCAGGAGTTTGAGACCAGCCTGGGCAATATAGCAAGATGCTGTCTATAAAAAAAGAAAAAAAAAATATTAGCCAGGCATGGTGGCCTGAGCCTATAGTCCTAGCTACTCTGGAGGCTGAAGCAGGAGGATCACTTGAGCCCAGGACTTCGAGGCTGTGGTGAGCTATCATCACGTCACTGCACGTCAGCCTGGGTAACAGAGCAAGACCCTATCTCCAAAATCAAATATAAAAACAAAAACAAAAACCAGACAAACCAAATATCAGATTTATTGGAGTCTTTTAAATTTATAATTCTAATTTAAGACTGCCGAATTATTTCCTCTATGATAGACAGCATTTCAGATGTAGCCATTCATACCATCTTCCATTTTCCCCTCTGGCATTGTAACTTCATCCACACGGTTCCCAGGACTTCTATGCAGAAGGTCTCCAATGACTTAACCAGCTTCGATGTGTAAACTACTATTATAGCTTTTGTGATGTGTGCCTTTTCTAGTGGTTATCCCTATTTGTGGAATGAAACTTACCTGATAAATAAAAAACTCTATTCTTTGTTCTAACCTGTTTACCAGATATCTAGTGAATCCAATATAAGTGAAGTCTATAAAATTCTCAGTAAATATTTTACAGGTTAGAAATTGTACACATATTTGCATGATCATAGATAATAGTTTTAAAATTATCTCCTAGTACTTCACTTAGTAGAATGGCCTCCAACTCTATCCAGGATAGTATAAGAGGTGCTAAATCACCATTGTTTTTTGAGGCTTGAAGCTCTGACTTGGATGGGGCAAAGGCAACATATATGTAACCTAAACATTTGTATCCCTGTAATATGCTGAAATAAAAAAAAAAATTATCTCCCCATGGACAAATTAGTGATGCATTTTTAAATTGCCTGATTGCTTATGTTTTTGTATATTGTCACTTGTTTAGCCAATAGAAACTGTAGATCAAGAAATTTTATGAGTTTAAAATGGCAGAAATAAACTGAACTGAATGGATTTTCCTTTTAAAATCACTAGGCTTTACTAATTACTATTATTAAGAATTTATATGGTACTTCGTGTTTGCGTATATTTTACAGGCAGCAATTAACTACTTACCTGGGATAATTGTTGCTATTATTGTCACCATTTTATATGTTGGTAAATTAACAAGGAAAATTAAATCTTCTCAGGGTACATGTGTTTGTGTGTGGGTATGTGTTTGTGTTTGTGTTTTAGGGACATGGCAAATTTCTGATGAAGCTAATATAGCTGAGACTTTCTGTATTCTCAAATCACTGTGAATTTCATGATAATTTAAGTGAAATGAGAACAATTTGATCAATAAGCAATCTCAAATTTCTATGGAATTTATTGTTGGAACACTCAGTGACAGTTTTTGCATTTATTTAACATTTTTAAGGCATAATCATTTAATCCAGTTCTTCAATCTTTTGGGAAATGTGTTATCTAACTAAGTGGCAGCTGTTGGCTAACCCTCTCATTGGCAATATAATGATCTGTATTGGCATTCCCTCCTTGGAATTTTTTGTTTAACAAATATTTTTTAATTCCTTGTTTGATTACTGCTGTTGTTCAAGGTACAAAAGAGAAAAAATTAAAGGTGTCCATAGGAATCATTTCTTGCTAGGGAATACAGATTTATAAACCACTGCAGTTAAAGATGATGGGCTGAATAATATAAGAGTTTTTGGTAAATTAAAAATTAC
>RJWJ010036353.1:0-16139 GCA_004363605.1 Indri indri | reverse complement strand
AGCTGCATGAGGCCGGTGCCCTTGTCCGGCCTGTCTACCATTGTGTCCCAGCAACACAGACAGACGCACGGTGGGTGTTTGGTATTTGTGGGATGGAGGGAGGGAGGCAGGATGGGTGGGCAGCCTTTCTCTAGAGAACGAGCTTAGCCGCTGAGCAGGGTCTTGCCTGAGTCCTTCTGCAGACATTGGTGGGGTGGGGCGCACTGCGGAGGAGGAGGCTCTCTGTGCTGCAGGATTTCTCCCTGGGTGGGAGGTGGGTGATTAGTCATGGAATCAGCCCGGGAAATCAACACGAAAAGCTGCATTTCTCAGAACTTCCTGGAAGGTTGACCTTTACTGACAGTTTTGGGATCTGAGTCACAAAACGATGCCGTGTTGGCAGCCGGGTGGAATTTTTAGAGTGTGCTAACCATTTTCTTCTCATCTGGTAGCAACCCATGAAGTGCTTTGCCCACACAACTGAAAAAAATAAGTCTTTTATGTGATGAAGGTTAGACTGAATCTGAGCTGATAATGCTAAGTAAGGGTTTCTCAACCTCCGCGCTGCTGTGTGGGACCGGATAATTCTTTATTATGGGGGCTGTCGTGTGCCCTGTAGGATGTTTAGCAGCTTCCCTGGCCTCTACCTAGGAGATGCCAGTAGCACTTCTTGAGTTGTGGTGACCAAAAATGTCTCCAGCCATTGCCGAATGTCCTCGAGGAGGCAAAACTGAAAATGTGGCCATCTCAGATGGGGCCAGTTTGTTTGCATTCAGGAATCTTTGTAAGTATCCGGTTGCTCTGTTGGCCCCTTACGTAGATTGTGAGTGACTGCATGGTAGGTCGTCCTCAGATCTGCTGGGCAGGCAGGTGCTTTCCCAGGAGAAATTAAGGCTCTGGAGGTTAAGTGAGTAGCCCAGGGTTACGTTTCAAGGTAAGTTTCAAAATTCCACTTAGGGCAGAGTGCATCTCGCTGTGAACTCTATTGGTGCCTGGGAAACTTAAACTGAATCGTGGTTTCTGCCCTCCGTACTCTGAATCCCAAGGCAGGATCGAGTCTAGGCCACGTTCCAGGGCACACATGTGCGCTGTGGCAAAGTCGGCTCTGCTTTCTTACCTGGTATTTATTACCAGATTGCAAACCTCCCTGATGGATCAGAAAGGCTTGAGATGTTAGTCTTGGGTCGTGGTGAAATGCAAACGGTGTCACCTGGTCTCCGGGTTCTCCGGCAACATTGAGTTCATTGAGTACCTACTGTATGCTTGGCTCTCAGCTAAGTGCTTTCTTTATAGGTACTAATTCTTTTAAGCCCCACAGTGACCCTAGGAAGCAGAGGCTATTACTGTCCCCATTTTACGGCAGAGGAAACTGGCACAGAGGTGACATGACCTGCCATGGTCACACAGCTGGAAAGTGAGGTGTCAGGATCTGAGCCCAGCTTTTAACTGCTGTTCTGCTTCCCACACGGAGATAAAGCCCTCACCCCCACAGCTGATGGTAAGAGAGCGGGTGCCCCCTGCGGCAGGAGCCCAAGGAGCAGTGATTTGCTGGTCTTGCACCAGGTGGAGCTGGGGGCGGGTCTCAGAGCGGCCCCTCCTCCCCGCCCTCTGTTCCCACGCCCCCTGGTCTTGAAATAAGCTTGTCGCCACCCTAACACCCTTAATCGTCCTAAACCACAGGGAGAAAAGGCAGGAATCAGCCCCAAAATGTTCCGAGGTAAACTGCTGCCCTGTGAGGGGCCCATGCCCAGGCTCAGTCTCCCAAAGTGACAGCCCTGGGCACACAGAGGAGCCTAACCTGGCGCACAGCAATGGGCAGGGCGGCATGGGTCTGGAGCATGGCGCAGTTTCTTCTTTATATGAGAATACTTCACTTTGGGTAAAAATGGGTATAAATAGTAAGTATTCTAGAAAAAATGTATCATTAGAAAAGTTGGTAACTCGAGGATGGTCGTGCAGGGGGCGGGGCAAGCAGTTGTGTGAGTGTGACCTGCGAGGTGTGGCCTCGGGCCCAGGGAGAAGGGGGACAGAGAGCCCCTGCCCTGGAACTCAGCAGGCAGCCCTGGCACGGAGCATGGCTTCTTAGCACGGCTTCCCAAAGAGGACGGGAGAAAGATGACAGCACGTGCCCTGGGCGCTGGCCAGACTCACCACATGCATCCTCTTATTGCAGCTCAGCAAAGCCAGATTGCAAAGGTGTTCTTATTCCTCTTTCACAGATGAGGAAACTGAGGCTCAGAGAGGTTAAGAGTCTCAGCGCCTTACAACAGGAGGCTGTACTGCTCCCCCTAGCCCGGGGGAGGGGACATTTGGAAATGTAGGGAGGCTCAGAGTTGTTATAACCTGGGGTGCAACTGGCATTTAGTGGCAAGCTCCATGGGTGAGGCAGTGTTGGGTAACGAAGCGTTATACAAAGCACAGTAGCTCCTGTATTGCGAGGTGCTGGTGCGGGGAGGAGCCCAAGAATTTGGATCCTGGTCCCGGCCGTCGTAAACACACAGGCTGGCTCAGGACATGCCCCTTCCTCTTCCTAAACCAGGGGGACCCCTTGGGCTCTGAGACCTCCCACAGTGTGTGGTTGTGTGGCGAGGTGGGCACAGGGCTGTCCAGTAGTTCTGGGTGGCTGGCACGCCCCTGCCCCCTGGTGGCAGAGCCAAGATCCCTGGGTCGCCCTCCCCAGTCCCCCAACTTTTCAAAGAACTGGTCGCCCAGGTGCAGTGTACTTGTGAGGTGCTCCTGTGGCCCATGGCCTAGGGCTATCCCTGGGATTGTGTACCTATCCCGTGTGCATGGAAGATGGGATTCACAGCTGACCACGTGGGGCTGTCCTAGAACCCCGGACTCACCCCAGAATAGCAGATTTGCCTTTAAAAGACAGCCACAGAGGGATGAGCAGAAATGTTGGCATCACGTAGTTCTGGATTATAATCAAGCTCCAGCACTCTCTCAGCTGTGTGACTTTGAGAAAGTTTCTTAACCTCTCTGCGCCTATTCTGCCCTCATTTGCAACATGGGCCATCATAATGCCGGCTTCCTAGAACCACTGGGAGGATTAGCAGTCATGAATGCCAGCCCCTCGCGTGATGCCTGGCATTTAGGAGCAGGCCGTGGATGCCGGTTTCCCCTCCATGCAGAGGTCCCCGGAGGGCTGTGTGGACCACCCTCCTGCCTCCAGGCGTGAGCGCGTGCGGACCGTCTCAGATGGGCAGAGCTCGCTTGCAGGAGAGGAGCCTGCTGCTCTGCCTCTTGGAGTAGGAACCCCCTGCTTCAGAATCCCCCAGGTGCTTGTCCAAAGCACAGACACCTGCACTCCACTCCAGCCCTCGGGCCTGGGGGCTGGGGAGCCTGGATTTCCGTGAGTTCCCCGTGACCTTTATGCTCACCAAAGTTTAAAAACCACCGTCCCCTCATGAGTCTCAAGACTCCACGTCACCCTGTCACCGTTGGGCTGTTTCAAGTCCATTTGGCCTTGGACTTTTGAAGGTTCCTCCCTGTGAGGTGGAGCAGGCACCCTGAGGCTGACCCTTAGACCTCTGAGCTGGAAGGGACCTCGGGAGACCAGCTTCTCCTGCCTCGGTCCTTCCAGCAGGTTCCAAAAGCACTGGCCCAGGCACCGGAATCTGAGCGGCTCTCAGGAGCAGCGTTGGGGGCGGGCAGTGGGGATAGCTTGGGGACACGTGCGTGTCTGGAGACTGTTCCACTGTCTCGTGGCCGTGGTTCCCGCGTCACAGGTAGGGGACGAGGGCACGGCTTCTCCAGCCAGGCTGCCCGAGTCACTGCCCCCTGGCCGGGTGAGCCTGGGCAAGTGACCTGAGCTCCCTGCACCTCGGTTTCCTCTTTGCTAAGACGGAGTTCCTAACAGCACCTGCCTCCTCGGGTGGCTGTGAGGGTTCAGTAAACCAAGGCGTGTGGCGGAGTAGCACGGAGTCTGGCCCACCGTGAGCAGCAGATAAACGAGGCTTCCAGATCAACGTGACTCCTTGCCATAGGATGCTGCTGCCGGAAGAGGACGCAGATCTCACCCAGCACGATCGTGCTGCCCTATTTTGCACCTCTCCCAGCAGGTCAGCCCTTCGTTCATTCTACAGATATTCCACTCTTCACTCATGCAGAGATTAGTAAACCTCCGCTTTGTTTCAGGCACGGGTCCGGGTGCCGGGGATGCAGAGTGATTTGGAGCTTGCTTATATTCTAGAGGGGGAGACAGACAATAAGCAAATAGGCAAATACAAATGTATAGTTTCAAATGGTGATAAGCAATAACTCTCAGTAGGGGATGGACAGCAGTGGAGGGGGCTGGGGAGGGCTTCTCCAGGGAGGCGACATTTGAGGCAGGAACTGAGTGATGAGTGGACGTAGAAGAGAGTGTTCCAGGCATGGCCAAGACTCTGACATTTAAGGATAACTCACCGTTGTAAGAGGAGACCCCACCCAGGGGAGGAGAGAGGCCTTAACCGGTTAACCCGCTCTCTTCCCCTCGTCCCCTGGGGGAGCAGGAGTTGGAGGGTCCTGGAAAGGGAGCTTCAGCCTCAGGTGGGGTGGGGAGCAGGATGAGGTCTTTTGTGCCGCCTGGGGCAGGCGGCCACTGCAGAGAACCCTGGCAGGTGAGGGAGAACTTTGGTCAGTTAACGAGTCAACACATCTTAGCTGGGCACCTGCTAACCTCCAGGCATTGTCCTGGGCACTGGAAGAACAGCAGGAAACAAGGCAAAGGCTCCTGCCCTTGTGGGACTGTCACGCTGATGGGGAGAGCCAGATGGTTAACCTATACATAGATATAACAATGGCAGGAATCAGGGCAGTGGAAACAGGATGACTTGGGGGTGGGCAGCTCTAATTCAGGAGCCACTGGCTTCTCTAAGGAGATGATATTTAAGGTGAGACCTAACTAAAAAGGGGCCAGCTGCGCAGAGTTCTGAGGGACGAGCTTCCCAGATACCAAGAACAGTAAGCGCAAAGGCCCTGAGGCAGCCATCAGCTTGGCTTCTTGGCAAGACAGATGCTGGTGCATGAAGCAGGGACAAGTAGAAGGTGAGGTGGGAGAGGGTGACAGGAAGGGGCCAGATAAGGTACAGCCTCGCAGGCCACAGCAGGAATGTGGATTTTATTCAGAGTGCGTGGGGGAGCCGTTGGAGACTTTTAAGCTGGGAGAGAACGTGATCAGATTGATGACTTTAAAGAATCTCTCTGGCTGCTGTGTGGCAAGTGAAGTTCAGAGGCCAGAGGGAACGAGGAGAGACCAGTGATGTGGCTGGCACGGTGGCAGTGGAGATGGAGCGAGTGTCAGACCCAGGATGTAGTATTTTGGAGGTGCAGCTGTCAGCATTGGCTGGTGGATCGGATATTGGGACAGAGGAAGGAGCGAAATCAGGAATGATGCCCAGGCCTTTGGTCTGAGTGCCAGGGTGGATGGGGTGCCTTTGATTGAGACAGGACAGGCAGGCCCTCAAGAATGATGTGACCATCCAGGCCAATTGGCAGTAGAGCCCAGGCCAGAGAACGCCAGTATCCTGGGTAGCCCAGGAGTTATGCCCCTACCCCACCACCCTCTAGGAGAGAAGATTCGCACTTTAAATAGAAGGAACACACCATAAGCCACCTGCCTTAAATAGGTTCAAGCTCAGCAGCCTGGCCACCAAAGTCCTTGAAATGACCCTTACATGAGACCGAGGTTCAGAGCCCCATTCCCGAGATTACCACAGGGATGTTAATCACCCATGCACCTGGCAGCCTGCATTCTAGAAGCTGAATCACCACAGCCTTGACCAGTGGAGTATGTATTAGGAACTAATTATAATTGCCACCAATCAGTCATCACGCCAAGCCTTTGTTTCCACAGCCCCGATTATCACCTGGGCGAAATAGTCTTTGCTCCTACAAGGAAGCTTTAACTGACCCAGTAACCCTGAAACACAATATGCAAGTCTGTTCCCTAGCACGTAGACAGTTTTTCATCCAGGGTGGCATCAGGGCAGCTGAGCCCATGCTGGCGGCCCCATGAGACCACGGCTCACTCTAAGGACCTGGGCCGAGGAAGGAACTGATTTCTTTTGTAGAAGCTGAAACCTCAGACTTCAGGACTGCAGAGGCTACATCATGTTAAACAGTCTTTGACATGGAAACCTGAGGCCGGGGAAAGGAGGGTCCCATATACCAGGACTCAGGAAACCTTACTGTTAGCAGGTTTCTCCAGATAATGCTGAAGAGCAGCTGGATTTGGGAATTAGCATTTAAACAACTCATATCTTCAGAGGGGCCGTACACACGAGGAAGGTGGGTGCAGAGTAACTGAATGCAAAGTCCTCGTGACTTTCTCTCTTTCTCAAAAAGATCCTATGTGGAAGCACAAACTTAAATCATAAAGAATTTGACCTAAAAATCAGAAGAGTTGATTCATTTGTTCATTCATTAAATAAACATGTTTTGAGCTCTTCTTACGTACCACACCCCAGGTAGGTGCTGGGGTTGGACAAACGGATGAGTCAGCTTGCGGTGGAGTAGGATGCAGACAGGTACAACCACCCGGGGGAGATCCGGGACAGCGGCCTGTGTGAGCGACCACAGACCTCGGAAGGAAGCGGTGATGCAGAGAGGGTTCAGAGAGGTGATGACTGAACCACAGCTTGGAGGAAAATAAAAGTTCAAGGCTTAAGTGATAGACTAACGGCTCCCCAAAGATGCCCATATCCTAATCCCCAGAACCTGGGAATACATTACCCTACGTGGCAGAAGGGTCTTTGCAGATGTGATTAACTTAAGCATCTTGAGATGGGGGGGTTTGTGCTGAACTATCCAGATAGGCCCAGTGTATTCACAGGCCTTTGTAAGAGGGAGACAGAAGGATCTAAGAGTAGATGTGACCACAGGAGCAGAGGTTGGGTGATTGGAGGGAGGGGCACACGCCAAGGAACCCAGGCAGCCTCTGGAAGCTGGAAAAGGCAAGAAGACAGAGTCTCTCCTAGGGCTTGCAGAAGGAAAACAGCCTTACCAACACCTTGCCGTTAGGATATCTGGCCTCCAGAACTGTGAGATGATAAATCTGTTTTGTCTTAAACCACTAAGTATGGTAACCGCTGCCGCAGCAACAGGAAACTAATAGGGCTCACCTCACGTAAAGCGCTGTCATAAGTGATTTATACTCAGCATCTCGGGAAACACGGGGTCAGGAGGTTAAAGTGATCCAAGGCCCCATAGGTAGAAGACAGCAGAGAGAAGATTAAAACCAAGACTGTCCGGTTTGAGAGCCGCCCTCTTGGCCACTGGAAGGCACAGACCTCCTTTGTGGGCAGGTGGCGCGGGCATCCCCGTGGGCCCCAACGAGTTAGAGGCACGCGGGTGCGAGCCAGCCTGTCATGCTCGGGCCGAGGGAGGGCGTTGAACAGGGGGAGCTGGTGAGGGGTGATCCCCACATGCCGGGCCAGGCACAGCTGGTTCTGCGGGCAGAGGCGTGACCAGGGAGGGTTTCCACTGAAGATGCGCCGAGGGCCTGAGCCAGGCGGGCGCTGGTGGGGATGGGAGAAGTGAGATGTTGTTCAGTAGAATCGGACAGACTTGGAGACGCTGCGCGTGAAGGGGGCTGGGGGAGGATTGTGGGGGTTCCCAGTCCCGGCTTGAGTAGCTGGGTGGTGTCATGTTCTGAGGTCACCCAAGAGGAGACCCACAAGTGTCCTTTATGCCTGGAGTCCCCAACCCCCAGGCCTCAGACGGGTACCAGTGCATGGCCTGTTAGGAACTGGGCCGCACAGCAGGAGGTGAGCGGCGGGTTAGCGAAGCGTCGTCTGTATTTACCGCCGCTCCCCATCACTCGCATCACTGCATAAGCTCCGCCTCCTGTCAGATCAGTGGCAGCTTTAGATTCTCAGGAAGCACAAGCCCTATTGTAAACTGCGCATGCACGGGATCTAGGTTGCTGCTCCTTATGAGAATCTAATGCTTGATGATCTGAGGTGGAGCTGAGGCTTTGATGCTGGCGCTGGGGAGTGGCTGCAAATACAGATTATCATTAGCAGGGAGGTTTGACTGCACAATAAATGTAATGTGCTTGACTCATCCCCAAACCATCCCCCTGCCCAACCCCCGGTCCATGGAAAAATTGTATTCCATGAAACTGGTCCCTGGTGCCAAAAAGGTTGGGGACCGCTGCTTTATGCCACACAGGGAGGCACTGTCTGCCAGATAGGGTGGGGGTTGACAGCTTAGGCTTGGTAGAGTAGGGACACTTTGCACAGGATCCCGTCCATTGCTGTGCTGCCTGAAGACAGAAATCCCAGGAAGATTGCTTGAGGACAAGAGTTTGAGACCAGCCTGAGCAAGAGCAAGATACTGTCGCTACAAAAAAATAGAAAAATTAGTTGGGCGTGGTGGCACATACCTGTAGTCCCAGCTACTCTGGAGGCTGAGGCAGGAGGATCACTTGAGCCCAGGAGTTTGAGGTTGCAGTGAGCTATGATGACACCACTGCACTCTAGCTGGGGTGACAGAGTGAGACTCTGTCTCAAAAAAAAATCATATGTGACATATTTCCTTCACTTTGTTTTTCCTGTGCAGTGTTTTGTCTCTTAGTTGAGACCCTGTGGCACATTATCAAGTCAGTCTTCTATCCGCTTTTAAAATTTGTTTCATTGAATACCATTTATTTTCAAAAGCTATTACAATTTTCTTAGGAATCATTTTTTATGGCCCCAAAGTTTTCCACTGGATGGATGTACATGGTTGACTTAACTAAGTCCCTGGTATTGGAAATCTCCAGATTGTTTCCAATTTCATGTTATAAATGCAGCAGCAATACTTAATAAGTATTGTCTACATTTCAGGTTGTTTTCTTAAGATTAGAATTCCAGAAACAGAATTCCTGGGGCAAAGGGGATATGCATTTTTTAAAAAGTCTTAGTTACGTGTTATCAAATTGCCCTCCAGCAAGTCTGTACCAGCGCACGCTCCCACCAGCGATGTCTTTGAGCGCCCCCTTTGTGTCATCTCCTTCACAGCTTTGGGTTTTGAAAAACTGCTCTTTGCTAAGTTGACTGGTGAGAAATACCCCCTTGCTTTTGATGAACATTTTTAGTAGTTGTATAGAATTCTTCCAGGAAGCTGTGCCATTGTCCCACCGACTGGCTGTCTTGGGGTCGTGCGTGTTGGATGTTTCCAGGGCTGGCGTTTTGGCATTTTCGCTGCTGTTAGCATCTCTGTGCGTAAAACCTAAACTGACCCCTTGCCTGTGCTGTTTCTCTCTTTTGAGGGTGCTATGATGCCCGGGCCAGAGTCCTCATTTGCCACATGAACTCCCTGCTCCAGGTGCCCTTGGAGGAGCTGGATTTCCTCGAAGAGACGTTCCTTGAGAGCCTGAAGGAAACCAAAGAGGAGGAATCTGAGTAAGAGAGCCCTGCGGCCCTGGGCAGGGACAGAGGATTTCCCCTTAAGTGCACTTTGCAGATAACGGAGTCCCCTTCTCCCCTTATTAAGAGATGGTGCAGTGTCATGGAAGGAGCACTGGACAAAGAGTCCCAGCTGTAGCCCTGATTCACTGTGTGGCCTTAGCAAGTCACTTCCCCTCTCTGGGCCTTAGACCTCATTTTCAAGAAGAGATTGAATAGACAATTGCTAAGGGCCTTGAATCTATGATCTTAACATCCCGTGGCTCTGACACCTGTTCTGCCTCAGGCTCTTGTGACACCTTGTCCATGGGCCCAAGTGACCTGGGTTCAAATCCCACTTCTGACACTCATCTGCTGTTTGACCTTGGGCAGGTGGCCTCCTTTTTCTAAGCTACAATATTCTTATCTGTAAAACAGGAATAAGGATAGTGCCCGTCCTGGGTCACTGGGAAGAATGAATGTGATCATATTATAAAATGCCTGTCCCAGGGCTGGCACGAAGCAAGTGCTCAGTAGATGTGAGTCCTCCCTTTCCCCACATATCTACCCATCAGTCGTAGAGCAGCTTTGATGTCCCTATATGGTCAAGAGTGGTGAAGTAAGCAGTCCTGCTAACTTGGCCAGAGCTCAGCTCCTTGCAGAACACCTTACACAGGATCTAATCCCAGAGCAATAAATCAGCCCCAGGCACAGCTTAATCATGGGCTCCTGGCACCAAGCGCGTCTCCCCACCTCTGGGTTTTGTTCCGCCGCAGTGGTGTTCTTTGAGCAGCCGGGTTGCACCAGTTCTGTCCAGCCGGGAATTTAATCCTGAAGCCAAATTCAGAGCCAGAGCCCCCCTCCTTGCCAGGGTTTGTGGGACAAAGGGAAGAGGTATTTCCTTGAGAAAGGAGGAAAGTTAATTGTTGAAACAACCTAAAAACAAACTTGCTTTTGACTCCCAAAGCCATGTCAGTAAAGAAGTACCTGGATCCAGGCCCAGTTACCATAATCACAGGGGCTGCCCAGGTTCTTTGGATATATTGGGACTTTGTAGGGTCTTACATGCCTTGAAATTAAGGAACCTCTCAGTTATCATTTGGAAATCTTATTATCATAAACATACATATTACCCAGAGCAGTTTGTTCTGGTAATACTAGTAATGCCACATCAGGGAAGATACTAACCAGAAGTTCTAACACAGGCCAGCTCTAGCACTTACCAGCCAGGCAAGCTTGGGCATTATTTATCTTCGCTGGGCCTCAGTTTCCTCACCTGCAAAATGGGGATAATAGCAGCACCCTCCTCCTCACGGGGTTCTTCTGGGGTCCAAATAAGTTCACACATGTGAAGTATTTCATGTGGGCCCAGGACAGAGTAACAAGTCCATAAATATTTGCTATTTTTAACAGGATTGTTGTAATTGTTATGATTAGTATAGATTCTTTCCCCAGAAAACTGCTTTACTCATGTAATTGTTTATTCAACTTTAGGGACTTTGGGGACCTTTCCGATTCTACCCATGGTCTCAGGAAGGATCCGAGTCCCAGGGAAAACACTAGCACCTGTTCAGCCAGGGGACCTGTGCTCTTCGTGGCCTTGAGCATGTTGCTCTTCCCCGCTGGACAGCAGCACCATTTTTTTTAACCTACGCAATTAGGAGATTGAATTATATATGGATTTATTTTAACTCTAAGGTTTTATATTTCTGGGAGGTGACCTTACCACTGGGCACTCCAAGTTGATTCTTTGCAGCTGGGGTTTAGAGTGTGACGTACCACCCCTCTGTTCCTGGGTCCCCATCTGAGCGCTACGGTCATCCAAGCTTCCCTCATTTGTTTAGTGACTTCACCTCTCTGTGCTTCCGTTTTCTCATCTCTCACATGGGGTAATAGTAGTGTCTGCATCATAGGGTTGTTAAGAGGATTAAATTAATTAACACGTATCAAAAGCTCAGAGTAATACTTGGCCCACTGGCCTCGGTACACATTAGCCCATGTGCTGCTGGAGGTGATACCGCTCACATCACAGTGACATTGTCAACATCTAACATTTATCGAGTGCTTGCTAGGCGCAGGCACAAGACGCCATCTCATTTGATCTCATGACAGCCCCCTAAGAGTCTCCCAGATAAAGAAAGGGGGCCAGGGCCAAGGTCACAAGCTGTTAAGCAGCATCCTCTGATTCAACCGCCATATCCAGTGTGAATGTCACTTACGGTATCCCTCAAGGCCTGGTTGATAATTCCAGGTTCCCTCCTTAATTCCGAGGAAAGCAGGAAAGATAATTCTTCCGAGCTTTTACTAGGAAAGTGTCTGTTGCCCTCTCAGAGATAAGCTCTTCCTGTCTGTCAACATAAGTAAGTGATAAAAAAAAAAAAAAGAAGGAGGTGGTGAGGACGCTAAGGATGGGAGATAAGGGGGCAGCCAGCGACAGTCATGTGGACCCTCGAGATGAGCAGTGTAGGCGTCTCGCTCTTCAGGAGCTACCGTCGGCGTTCGCCCAGGATTTGCCTCAGATCCGCAGTGCGGCGTCAGTCTCCATCTTCGAGAAACTGACATGGAATGCCAACTCGAGTTGGTTTCTGGCATTTTGGAACGTGAGCGTGGCTGTGATCGTGTGATGGTATGGGTTGCCATTGTGCCTGGTCATCGGGCAAAGTCGATAGCAGGAACAAGGCTGTCATTTGGGTCTAGTGTGATTCTCTGAATTTTCACTTCCAAGGAAAAGGAAGAAACATTATTTTTGTGACTCAGAGCAAACATTTCCTCTTATGCTTTCGGTGTTGAAATTCAGTGAGATAATTAAAGTAATTGCAAGAGTAAAATGCTGCCCTAATTAACCATGACTGGAAAAGCTATTCATTTTAAGTACAGAACAATTCTTAAGAAGTGAAAATGCTCAATAGGGAAATAGATTGGCTGTTCAGGTGAATGTTAGGAGAGAGTGCCTTTACTAAGTAACTTTAGGAAAAATATCTTTGAATCAACAAAGGATTCAAATAAACAAACATTTAAATAATAATATAAAGCAGAATAGTGCTAGAGACTAGAGCATATCATCCAGCTAGTCTTTGTAAAGTTGATTTGAGGCTGGGCACAGTGGCTCACACCTGTAATCCCAGCACTTTGGGAGGCTAGAGGTGGGAGGATCATTTGATACCATCAGTTCAAGACCAGCCTGGGCAACATAGTGAGACCCCCATCTCTACAAAAAAAACTTTTTTTTTTTTAATTAGCCAGGCGTAGTGGTGCACACCTGTGGTCCCAGCTACTAGGGAGGCTGAGACAGGAGGATCACCTGAGCCCAGAAATTTGAGGTTACAGTGAGCCATGATCACATCACTGCACTCCAGCCTGGGAGACAGAGCAAGATCCTGTCTCTTAAAGAAAAATAAAAAATTGATTTGAGGCTGGGCACAGTGGCTCACACCTGTAATCCCAGCACTTTGGGAGGCTAAGGCAGGAAGATCACTTGAGGCCAGGAATTTGAGACCAGCCTGGGAAACATAGCAAGACCTCATCTCTACAAAAAGTTAAAAAAATTGGCTGGGCCTCGTGGTGCACGCCTATAGTCCCAGCTACTTGGGAGGATCACCTGGGCCCAGGAATTTGAGGTTACAGTGAGCTATGATCCTGCCACTGCACTCCAGCCTGGAGTCTCTTAAAAAAAAAAAAATTATTTGACATACTAGCGCTCACGCATTTAAATAAAACTGCCTTCAAAGACTGTATTTCCTTTTTAGTTATTTTATTCCATTTAGGCCATGGATCTTCCCCCTCATCAAATTCATCTAAAAATGATGACCGTCCAGTGTCAGAGATGTGCAGGTATCACTGCAGGAACAACCTAGAAGCAGATGGTGCTGAGAAATGTCGGTAGCACTAACTCAAGAATTTGTCTATGTTCTTAATAATAAATTTGTAATAATCATGAAAATCTTCTGACATTTCAGATTTGTTCTAATATCCCAGAAGTTTCCATTTGGGCGGTGATTGGCCTGTTCTCTGGCTACATATTTGCATCTAGCCAAGATGTCCATCCTGTGCCCCTCCGGTTTTCATAGATGTGGACAGCGAGTAGGGGAGTGTATCAAATATATCCCCGCAGCGAGCTGGCCACCTCCAATCCTTGTTGGAATCATTAGGTTCTGTTCATGAAAAATGTTCTGAGGTTCCAGGTTCCAAGCCCAGGACAAGCTGCTGAGGGTAGAGAGCTGGAAACGGCTTGGTCTATGCCTTGAAGGTTTAGCCCAGCCATTTTCAGACTCGAGATACAGCAGAATCCTGGAGGAGCTTGTTACAGATACACATTCTTCACCCTCATGCCCGGAGATCCTGGCCCAGGAAGCTGTGTTTTTAAAGAGAGATGCCCTGGTGATTCCAGTGCCCACCCTTTGAAAATCTCTGGTGTGGAATTCCAGGGTAATTTGGTACAGAGGGTTAGAGGGGCCCAGAGTCAGGGCATTTCGGCAACCGTGGGGTTTAGGATGACACCTTCCTGGAGGAGGTGTCACACGTCAGGTGACGCCGTTGTCAGGATGAGAATGTTGAACTAGACGTAGGAAGGTGAGAATGTCCTTGGTGGCCGAGGGCCGGAGGAAGACGGGGAAGACAGGAACTGAGGACAGGGTGCCTGCAGGCGGTCAGTGTTTCCAGAGGGGAAAGTGTCGGGAAATGAGGAAAGATGAAGCTGGAGGAGGCAGGGCCTGAGTGTCATGCTGGGGAGGCGACAGTGTCCCAAAGGCAGCAGGGCGGGCAGGAGGGAGGAAGAGATGGAGGTGGGTAGTCAGGCTGTGCTTTCCTGCTTGACCTGGGGGCTGTGGCAGTCCGTCTCGTCACCCTTCCACGTGGCCATTTCACGTTTACGTGTCCTGAGGGAGAAAGTCACGGACTAGAAAAGCCGGGTGGCCCAGCAAGGTCATGGCAGAGCTGGGCTCAAGTACCTCTTCCCCAAATGTCCAGACTATTTCTGTGTTTGTTGACTCAAGATGCCACTGGCTCACAGAGCCACACCGCCAGTCCCCTTGCATGTTCCTGTCATATATTGTCACCAGCTCGAGTTTTTTCTCAGGCCTTGGACTCTGCCAAAAGCCAGTAATCTCCAGCCTTCCTGTTTGAACTGAATTAAGAATCATCAACTAAGGGTCAAGGGAATGAAAGGTCAAAGTATTATCCCCAGCCTGTGTTTAGGAGGAAATTATTATAATAATAAAGGACTGGTAATAGCAACAAACATATGGAACGATTATTGAACGCCCTCCTGCCGGGGTTTGTGGGGCAAGATGCCAGTCACTGTGTGTGGATCATCTTCATTTAGTCCTCGCAACACCCTGGGAATTAAGTACTGTCATTCTCCCATTTGTTGGATGAAGACACTGAGATGTGACAAGCAATTCGTGGATAATCACAAAGCTAGGACATGGTCCTATGCAGCAGGATAGGCTGGGTTTTGCTGCTGTAACAAATCTCAATGGCCTATAGCATCAAAGGTGTATTTCTTATTTATACTATGTATCCATTGCAGATTGTAGCTGTAATTCGCATTGTCTTGGTTCTGGGTCCCAGGCTGACAGAGTGACCCCTGTGTGGATTATTGCTGGTCTCAGGACAGAGAGAGAGGAGATGTTTCCGGCTCCCGTGCTGGCCCTTAAAGATTCTGCCGGAAGTGACACACATCACCTCCACCTACATTTTATAGGTTAAAGCTGGTCGTGTGACCCCTCAGTTCGACAGGGCAGGGACATATAATCTTTCTGCAGAGAAGGAGAACTGAATGGTGGGTGGCAGAGTGAGGATTCAAGCCCACGTTGACAGTGAACGTCTAACCCTCATGCTAGACCCCTTCGTCTTGGTCATCCTCCTGCCTTCCACTTTGCTACCCACAGTGTGCGAAGAGATTTCTGCTGTTGGTTTCTGCTCCTCTGTAAGGCAGCCACTGAGAAGTGCTGTGCTGAGGAAAAAAGTTTGTTGGCAAGAAACCAAAAGGCACAGCAGATCCCCGAATGCCCGACTCAGATCCCATTGCTCGTAGACGACTGGAGAATGAGCTGTTTCTCAGTAAAACGTGTGGGTCACGAGCAGGGAGATGCGGGGGACACAGGCGCTGGTTGAGCACGTGCATCGTTCTGCTCACGGACGTGCAGCTCCCAAAAGTGCCAGCACGGCCTCAATTCTCAGTAAAACTTCATTGATCGAGTGAAGAAGGAATGAATTCAATCCTTACAAACCAACAACCCTATGAGGTACATGTTATTAATATTGTCCCCATTTTACAAAAGAGGAAACTGAGGCTTGGGGGAGTGCAGTGTCATTATGACGACAGCTGCTTTGGTCCGTGCTTGTGGTGTGCCAACCAACATGCTAAATGCTTTGTAGTCTGTTAATAGGCTCCACAGTCCCTGGGGAGATAGGTAACTATTATGCCCTAATTCCTGTGTAATACGGGGACAATAACAATTCTGCTTCTTCAGATAAGATAAATCCTGTGAAGTACAAAGCACAGTGGCTGGAGTTTAGGAAGCCCTCAGTAAACATTAACCACTTTTCTTCTTTTATTATCACCATCCTCTGCTATCGCTCCTCATCGAGTTGTCCAAACTCCAACTTCGGTTCAGAGTTCCCACGTAATGACTGCTCCGTCCCACCTCCAGCAGAGCGGCTGAGGGTTGAACGTCCAATGGGAAAACCGGGCTTTGTCACTCCCGATCACTCACAGCCACGCTTCTCAGGGTTCGCCTGACCCCAATTTGCTCCAAACACTTTCCTTCTGCTAGATTTTCTAGCGTTTAAATTTAAAGTCTGAAC
>RJWJ010036352.1:0-16126 GCA_004363605.1 Indri indri | reverse complement strand
CAGGCATGTGCCACCATGCCCAGCTAATTTTTTTTCTATATGTATTTTTAGCTGTCCAATTAATTTCTTTCTATTTTTTTGGTAGAGACAGGGTCTCGCTCTTGCTCAGGCTGGTCTCGAACTCCTGAGCTCAGAACGATCCGCCTGCCTCGGCCTCCCAGAGTGCTAGGATTACAGGCGTGAGCCACGGCGCCCGGCCTAACTCCAGTTTTAGTTCTACAATCACTAGCTGGGTGACCATTAGTAAGTTTCTTCATCTGTAAAAAACAAGGGTGTTACAGTAGATGCGCCTAAAACATTCCCAGGGTATCGTGTGTGACTAGCACCACCTTGTGGACATTCACATGGTAACAGATGACAGGGGAAGCTGCACCGCAGGACAGAAAAGCTGCTGGTTAAAATAGCAGCAAAGGGCTTAGTTCTTCCTAGCAGTTCTCTATGGCAGCCTCCTCAATAATTCAAACTATATGAAAAAACTAAAAAACTGTATGAAATAGTTTTAGTTTTTCAAAAGAAAATAAAATTTATAACATGTTACATTATGACAGATTTTTTCCTTTTAACAATCAAGAAACGGACATCCCAAGGATGCTCTAGAAACAGCCATAAAGAAAGATATGCCTATTGTTGGTGGTGGGGGTGGAAAAATTAAATTAAATTTAAAAAGAAATAAGATATCCCTACTGCATCACTCGTCACTGGCTTACTTGGAAAAGAAAGAAAATCTGTCTGATGGAGAGTTGAAGCAGTCTCAAGCCGCTAGAGCCACGAGCACCCTTGGAAGCGTGCACTCAAGTGCCACTGTCTTTAGCGCTAGCGTAACTGAAGGGAAGGGCGCCATTCCTGTAACCTACAACTTGAACGGCGCTCCTGTGGGGTTGTTTGAGTCCGGGCTGGCTGAAGCAGGCAACTGGCCTCGCTTACACTGACTGTGCTTGGAGCTTTGGGCCTTGAGGCTAAGAGGTATGTTGTACTATTTTGGCCTGTTTTATGAGTTGGTTCCACAGTGCTATTAACAGCACAGTCAAATTTTAGCCTTCCAAAATCATCCTGAAAGTCTATCTTGGCCACCCCCTGGATTTCAGCACACTTTTGTACAGCTTAATTATATCTGTCATTGCTTCATGCCCTCTGTACAATTTCCCAATCCTGGGATTCATGTGCTGCCAAAGCATGATAATCTTACATTTTCTCTTTTAAGCACTGAAACCTAAGAAGACTTTAGGGCTTTGGGGAGGTGGGGTGGGGGCGAAGTTCTTGATGTGAACTGTTTAAGACCTTTCCTGTGTTCACCATAACTATAGATCAAAAAAGTTCTCATTTCTAGCCTATCCAATTAGTCTTTGGCACTAAAAATTAAAAGAACAAATGCTGAAACAAACTTATCACTGTGCACCTATTCTAGGCCAGTCCCTTAATGATGCATCCTCATTTCACTCTTACTATAGCTCTGTTTGGTATTATTTCCTCTAGATTACAGTGGAGGAAATGAGTTCAGAAGAAAATTGACAAGAGATCAGAAAGCTGCTAAGTAGTAAAACCAAGATTTGACTTCAAGTCTCCTGGCTCTTTCCATTGTTTCTTCATCTATGCTTGCTGATATTAACCAATAAGCTCACTTGGCAAACATGACCCTTACCCCCTATCCACCACATATTTACTTTTGAATGGGAACCACAGAGAAATCAAGAAAATAAAAGTCATATGCAGGCCAGGCGTAGTGGCTCACGCCTATAATCCTAGCACTCTGGCAGGCCGAGGTGGAAGGATCACTTGAGGTCAAGAGTTCGAGACCAGCCTGAGCAAGAACGAAACCCCCTCCCTTATAAAAAATAGAAAAATTAGCCAGGTATGATGGCGTGTGCCTGTAGTCCCAGCTACCTGGAGGGCTGAGGCTGAGGCAGGAGGATGGCTTGAGCCCAGGAGTTGGAGGTTGCAGAGAGCTATGATGACGCCACTCTGGCCATGTGACAGAGTCTTACTCTGTCTCCAAAAAAAAAAAAAAAAGTCATTCATGCAATTAAATGGCAAGAATAAAGCACAATAATCTTAGTATGCTAGGATTCTCAAAAAGGACTTAAGGATTCTAGAATTTCTCAAGTGTCAAGGGACTATTTAGAATACTTAGTGGGGCCTGGGACATAGGTGCTCAATGAATATTTGAATAAAAGTTTGCTTAAAAACAGTCTCACAGTATCACCCCACAGGTTATTGTATTCCTTTACAAAAGAAAACAAGATACTTTAAAATGGAAAGATCTGGCACTCACCATCTTAACCAAGTGATCAATCTAAGCATCACCAACAGTGGGACAACTTGACAGCGTGAGCCTCTGGACATGATGCAGTCAGAAAGGCACCACGCAGCCTAGGTTATATTCTTGCCAAAAGAGTAATCCAGGCCGGGCGTGGTGGCTCACGCCTGTAATCCTAACACTCTGGAAGGCCGAGGCAGTAGGATCGCTCAAGCTCAGGAGTTCAAGACCAGCCTGAGCAAGAGCAAGACCCCATCTCTACTAAAAATAGAAAGAAATTAGCTGGACAACCAAAATGTATACAAAAAATTAGCCAGGCATAGTGGCGCATGCCTGTAGTCCCAGCTACTTGGAAGGCTGAAGCAGGAGGATCGCCTGAGCCCAGGAGTTTGAGGTTGCTGTGAGCTAGGCTGACTCCACTGCACTGTTGCCCGGGCAACAGAGTAAGACTCTGTCTCAAGAAAAAAAAGAAGAGTAATCCAAATCTACTAAGAAACAAGAAAAATCCAGGATATGGGACACTATACAAGACAATTGGCTTGCTTGGACACTTCAAAAGTTCAGTGACCTGGAAGAAACGAAAGCAGAGAATACTATTCTAGATTAGGAGAGACATAACCAAACGTATGCATGAACCTTGGCTAGATCCTGGATGAGGGGAAAAAGCTTTAAGAGACATTTTGCACAACAGGGACAGTTTATACCATACAGACCTATCATATTAGATATTACTGAGTTATGATGAATCAGCTCAGGTATGGCAATTTTGGCTAGGTAGGAAAATATTCTTATTCCTAGGAGATGAACGCTTAAGTATTCAGAGGTGAAGGATCATGAAGTCAAAACTTACTTTCAGTAATTCAGCAAAAAAAATCAGATAAAGTACATGTGGTCCACCCTTAACAGTTTGTGGATCCAGGTGTGGGGGTGAGGGGAAACTTCCTTGGAAGGTTTGCTGAAAGAGCAACTCACAGGGCCAGCGCGGTGGCTCACGCCTGTAATCCTAGCACTCTGGGAGGCTGAGGCGGGCGGATTGTTTGAGCTCAGGAGTTCGAGACTAGCCTGAGCAAGAGCGAGACCCCGTCTCTACTAAAAAAAATAGAAAGAAATTATCTAAACAACTAAAATATATAGAAAAAATTAGCCAGGCATGGTGGCACATGCCTGTAGTCCCAGCTACTCGGGAGGCTGAGGCAGTAGGATCGCTTGAGCCCAGGAGTGTGAGGTTGCTGTGAGCTAGGCTGACGCCACAGCACTCACTCTAGCCGGGGCAACAGAGTGAGACTCTGTCTCAAAAAAAAAAAAAAAGAGCAACTCACAATAAGGCAGACAGATAAGAGAAAGAGATTTATTTACTGTGCTCATGGGAAGAATCACAGAGCGAATGCCCAATATCCCAGTGGGATCCAGAAATTCATATACCCTCATTTTAGAGGGGAGGAGGAGAGGAATGTAGATAATTCTGTTTAGGGACAATAAATGGTTACTAGGGAGGATAAGTAGATTCTTGGGAGAATGAATGGATGGGGGGAAAGAGATTGACTTATAAATAATTCTCTTTGGAAATTAACCTGAGAGAGAGGTATTATATTTAAAATGATTTGGGCCAGGTCTGTTTGCATTCTTGATCTTCTTTCCTGTAATATATTGAGATAACAGGGAGGGGAAGGGAAGTCAGGTCTGTCTGATTTTATGCAGATAGAGGGAAAGCCCCTTTCAACACCTGTTGATCTCTAAGGGCCTTTAATTCAAAATACTCTAGTTTTTATACCAAGAGTTGTATTTTGGGGTGAAATTTCCTGAGCTCCTTCTCAAGTGAAGATTACACTATTGTACTACTCTTTCAACTTTTCTGTATATTAAAAATTTTTTCAAAGTTAAAAATATTTTTTAAACTCTTGAATAAAATTCAGACTGTTGGCATAAATTCAACTCTTCTATGAACGTGACTTCTGAAAATACAAAGTTATAATTAATCGGCCAACTACTAAGTATTTATAGTGACCCTGCCATCCATTGATCAACCACACTGGGCTAGGCTCTGGGAGCTACAGTGGTGACTACACAGACATGCTTCCTGCTTTCGTGGAACCCATTTAGCATATAATTCTCTGCCGGTGTGTTGGGGGAAAGAGGGATTTATTCTGGAAAGCTTCCCCAAGTGGTGCCTCAACTGAAACCCACAGGATAAGATGTTGCCTAGCTATAGGATGGTGGGGAAGTGAGTCAGAGGGAACAATGTGTGAAGGTACTCCTGATGGAGTTGGTCAGTCTGGAGAGCGAGACTATACCTGCTGCTTCCTCCAAGCCCCCCACCCTTTTCACACAGCCTGTTTCCGTCTCCGGGTTCCATTAACCACCTCCTCCCCTCAACCTTTAGCCCCAGGAGTAGTAACGATCGAACCATAATATTACTAGCCCGAATGCTACTAGTCCCCAAAACTGTACTCCCCCTTGGGTTTTCCCTACACCCTGCACACACCTTTGTAAAAAGTCCCTTTATTAAACTTCCCTCAAATTATCCAATTTCAGTAAGCCATCTATCTATTTGCTGCCAGCATGATGACTGATAAAAGTCACTAGAGACAGATTTGGGAAATGGCTATAATGTAGGGATACGGCAGAAAAGGAAGGTTGAGAGAGCCTCAGTACAGCCATTTTGACCGATACCAGACTCTAACCACCCTCAACAAGAAAGTCGCCCGCCAGACCAGTAATTCAATGTTTGAATTACTAAGCCAGATGGCTTACAAACTGTTTGCACCTACCTTTCTGTGACAGTAGATTATGATTAATTAACCTTTATGGCCTGACCTCAAGACAATGCTGGTCACACATAGGGTTTCCAAACATTTAAAAATGGTATCATTGCCCCATAAGGGGTCCCCCTCCTGCTTGGGAAAGGACCCCTACTCTGTGGAGTAGGATCTGTTGTTTATCTCAATAAAACCTTCTTGTAGTTTGTTTGCTCTCTTCATTCCTGTGAGAAGCCAAGAACCCACTTGGGCGTTCAGGGGGTTTTCCTCCCTTCATTGGGGCACCCCCTGCATCATCTGCATATTTCGTATGGTATTTGGGACCATTGAAATGGAGATGGTCTGGGAAGAGGGCTGAAGATAAAGCCTGAGCCAATCAGCATCTGAGTGAGGCAAGAGGAAAACCTGCAAACTGGGGTGTTATCGGTTAAGAATATTTCAAGAAACTATTAACTGTATATTGAGTGCTGTGGAGAGGCTGGGTAAATAAGATGAGGGCTTTGGAATTTCCCCTGAGGAAGCCATCAGCGACAGAATCAACAATGGAGTGGTTTGTAAAGGTAGTTGGAGGCCAAGAATGCACGTTACCTTAAAAAAAGGAAAAAGGTATAATTGTTCAGGTTCCTAACTTTACCAGGGACTTGCTGAAGAACTTAGGATTTTTGAGCCCTAAATATAAAATAAAACCACTACTCTTCCTTGCAGTTGTGAAAAAGCACTACCTGGAAACAGTTAAGCTAATGTACGCTGTAGAAGCATAGAGAATAGACATTCTAAAGCAGGATAAATAATTTTCCCCTTTTAGACACTGAGACAAAGGGCAGGCTTTGACACAATCTTTTCAGTCTCTCTCTAAACTGAATGGTTAAGCTCTTTTACACTGAAGCTTGCAACTAGGCTTGTCCAGGACCCCCTACTCCACATACAATGACAAGCAGTTTCAAACCAGGGTGTAAGGTATTTGATACCTAAAGCATTCTCATGATTACAATGAGTAACCAAACTCCACAGCTTGAGAAATTGTTAGAACCCTCAGATCCCTTTCTTTGAGAACATGAGCCTGTGAAATTATCTATCCTTGATCCAATTTGGCTTTCTCCTCCCTTCCCAGTTCACTGAGCATCACACAAAAATGATTGCCGGAGCACCACAGCACTAAATCTGGGACATTAGGAAACCGTTCTAGAGAATAAAGAAGCTCCCTGGGTATCTTCCACTCCTCACTTCAGAGCAGCTACCTTGATTAAATTGTTTTAGGATACCCAGTTGTTTCACTAACCCTTTAGGAGACTGTTCTCCCCCACAAAGACATATAATATGTACTTCGAACATTTACAAAAATTAAAAAACAAAATTTGATTAACTGAGTGAGACACAGTGAAAGTCAACCTCTCTGCCAGAGTAGAACCTGCCCCTCATTTTCAGCCTTTGGAAGGAAGAGAGACGGAGAGCCCCAGATAAGCTAGTTCAGACTGCTAAAGCAGGAACGGGAGCCAGTTCACAGAGCAAAGGCTTTTTGAAATGAGAAAAGCAGATTCTATTCATGTTACATGACCTCTTTGCACCTCTACTGACTCACCTGTGAACAGGTGTTTTTGTTTTTTGCTGTGCAGGATTATTCAAACAATGTTTAAAAGTGCCTGGCCCATAGTAAGTTGTTTTATAACATGGGAGCTGTTTTTCTTTTTACTTCCTACCAAAGCACTTGCATTGTAGGGCAAAAGGCCCAAATTAAAGAGATCTAGTTTTAAAAAGAGATATTGTGGCAGACAAGTGCTAACTAAGGTGCCTCCCCATAAGCCCCACCCCACTTTTTGGTGTTCTTCCTTTGCATAATCCTCTCAGTGGCTGTGGGCAGGACCTGGGACGATTCTGTCCCGCTGGCAGCCTGGCTCTAGACACTTGCTGAATTAAGTAGCAATGAAGGATGCCCCAGGTGGCAAGGAACTGCAGGTAGGCCTCCAGCCAACAACCATTAAAGAAGTCCTAGTAAGAAGGCTGGAGCCGCAAAGAAATGAGCTCTGCCAACAACCTGAGTGAGGTGTGCAGTGAGTTATTCCCAAACTACCAGATGCGAATGCAGCACAGCTGGCACCTTGTTGCAGCCTTGTGAGATCACGAGACACAGCTAGGCTGTGCCCAGACAGAAAACTGAGATAAACTTGTTTTAAGCCACTAAATTTGTGGTAATTTGTTACACAGCAATAGATAATACAGGTACCGTCACCTTTCCACTATCCAAAGTTAACATGTTAACTTCATGGTAACTATATCATGTACCAGCAAAATCATCTGGACTATCCCAAAGCAAATCTAAACCCCAACAGTAGTATGGCTAATAAGCAGGCAGACCTAGGAATCTGAGAACCCGGGTCTGACCCTAATGGCAAAACCCACCCATTGAGCTTTTACAGTTTCTCTCAAGACTCAATGATGCTTCCCACTATGCCCATGGACAATAATAAAACCACATCAGACATCGAGAAGTACTGGTAACACTTTGTTCTTCATTGCCAAAACCATCTTACTCACTGCATTATTTTGCGCATCAGTTAAAATGTCTTTTATTTTCAAATCTTTATTTCTCAGTAAAAAAGATTTCCCCCCTCTCCTAGCCTGTTACAATTCTAAGGGCTTAAACTGAATATCTGTGAAGACCAATACCATTATTCTTACCCAAGCTCTTTCAAACAAAGCCACAAAACAGCTCCTTTTATTTTCTAATAAGACTAAATTTATTCAATACTCTAGTAAAAGTTTTGATTATAAGTATCCAACAGTATAAAAAGTACAAAACAGATCTGTAGATTTCTAATATATTAATACAAAGTGCATGACTACATACAGTACATCCTACAGGCAAAGAGAGGTGGAAGGGAAAAAAGAAGACTGTGGTTGAGGTCTAGTAATAAATAAATAAATACAGAAGTAGAGATGATCCATATTATAGTATATTCTACCACCAACACTGCAGCCAAAATGTACAAAAAAAAAAAAAAAACCATTTCAAAATAACTCAGGAGGATGATAATGGCTGGACTCTTGTAATTCACCTCAAAGGCTGTGAGAGAGCCGACCCAACTAGCTGTGTAGTCTGTGCACATGGTGGCTTATAGCATATAGGTTTTTTCCAAAAGGAGGAAATACAAAATGTCTAGATTAAGAACTATAAAACTATAGGGTGTCCATAAAAAGTGGCTCACTCCTTATTGTTATACTATCCAATTTTTAACATCCAGTTTCAAAAGTAAGCACTGAGTCATGTCATTATAAGGCAGGCAAATGCTCCTCCTTCATTATGAAAACAAGTCTGAACTGGTGATATTTTTCTCCTGAACTTTTAGAACAGAGGCAAGAAGAGTACTTTGGTTTGGGTTCAAGTGAGAGGCTTTTAATGAGGATTTTAGAATTGAAGAACTCCAAGTTCAGGATATCTCAATGTTCAGAAAGCCTGACTAACAGAAGCCAAACCAAAACCAACCCACTTAGCATTAACACACACTTCTTTCCTTTTAGTAAATTTTACTTTAAATATAGAGTGAAGAACAAAAAAAAACCCTAATAGGTTAAAACAAGTCAAACATCCACTCTACACAGATAAAACCTTCACAAAGGTCAACTGAAGTAATCCAGAGCTAAAACTGAATTGTGCAGATTTTCAGTGAAGTCATCAACAGTCATGTAACACAAACAAAGTCAATTATTTACATACTTGGCAAGCCCTCTAAGAAATATGCCCCCAAAAGCATCAACCTTTGTTTTGTGCTATCCTGAAGACTTGAACATTTTATTTTTCAGACAGTTTAACATTTTTAATGGAGTATGCTGTCTACCGTGTGGTAATGCTTTGGTACTACTCATCTAGGGTCTCACCTATCCTAAAGACTTGCCATTTCCCCAAGAAGAGCTTTCATTCTGTTTTAGAAATTTCACATAAATTAATATCTTTATCAAATATTAATATGAAGGGAGGTGGCACAGGATGTGAAATACACAGTCGAGCTACCTCTCTGTATATTCAGAAATTACTTTTTCCTTCAAGGTATTTGTAACAGAAAGCTCAGTCTGTCCTGCTTAATAATCAGTAGTACAGGTTTGAATCATCAGAACCTTGGCAAGACCTTAATATTTCAAAATTATTAACAATTACCTCTAGGAGCAAGTCCATGTTACTGAGTTATGACAACTTTATTAACATGAGGGAAAACAAGTGTAGCCAGCCATCTTAAAATATGCCCCAACCACTGCTTCTCAATATAGAAAGACTAAAACTACATACTGTGTATCATACAACAAATCCCATCACTGTCCCCTGAAATTCCCCTTAGTTTCATTCATTAGAAGGGGATTAAAAAAAAAAAAAAAGAAGACTTAAAGAGCACTTTACAGCAGCATTCGGCTTTCCTATGAAATACTCAGCATCTTAAATATTATATACAATTCTTTTTTTAGTAAGCTAGACACTGGCTTCAGAGTTTGTGGAACCGGGGGGAAAATAACCCATTTGAAACTATTCTAGAAGTTGTCTTTTGGCAGAATAGCAGGTATCCAAGTTAAAAATAGGAGGGTCAGCTTGTTGCTTTGTGGTCTTTTCAAAACTTAAATCATTTTTTGTTCCCCTTCTACATAAAAACCTCAGTCACCACTCCTGAGTGGAGATGGGCAGAGGCTCTGGGCCCTGCTCCTGCGGCTTCTCAGCAGCGGCTTTCTTATTGCTGCAGCAAGGCTTGAACAGATGTGTGTCGATGAGGACTTCCCCAAAACGGCCTTTATAGATAATCCCACAACATATTTTCTGTCTAAAAGAAAAAGTAGAGAACAAAATACATTAATAAGACAGAAGAATAGGAATACCAAAAAAAAAAAAAATCTACTCACCATGATAGCTAGAGTCCAACATAACCAAAGGACTCCACTTCTACAGTCTGATCGCATTCCAACTGAAAGGGCTCCTAGGCCTTTCGCTTAGCTAGAAAATTCGTTAGGAAATGGGAGCTACCCCAGGTCCCTTAAATGCCACACTGGAGTCTTCTCAAACAATTAGGGGGAAAATATGCATTTTGAGAGACAGCAGTTTCAAAGGCTGCTCCTGAAGTTGTTAACTCTATTTCCTCCAAAAATCCATCAGCTCTTGCAGGGAAAAAAAACAGCCACCATAAACAGGCAATGCAGCCGGTGGTTATTTTAATTAAATACTGAGTAGATAAAAATATATACTATATATATACATATATATATAGTTATCAAATATACATAAAGGCATAAAAAATAGCAAGACCACTCATCGATCACATACTTTAAAGGAAAAAAAGATCATCTCCTGTGGAAGCCCCTGCAGGGCCCTCTCCAGTCCCATCCCACCTCATCTCAGTCTCTCCTCTGTTAATTTTTAGGTTTTTCACTCCCTTATTTCTTTATATGTAATACCTGATGGTTTTACTATATTGTTTGCAACTCTAATCATACTGCATAATTATTCATTATACATACATGGAATCCCACCGTATTCTGTAATTTTTTGCTTAACATTAAGTAATCGAGATTCATACATATTGTTATAGAGCTTATAACTTATGTATGAGATTGCACCATGTGAATATATATACCAGTTTTATTTATCCACTCTCATTTTGATGAATTTTGCCATTATAAGCACTGCTTTACACATCAGTGCATACGTCCTAAAAAATTTTTCTAGTTTATATTTCTGGGATATAGGGATGGAAACATCTTCAACTGTACTCAAAAATGGTCATTATTAATCAGCATGGTTAAAACTATTTACACCCATAACCAACAGTGTTCTCATCACTCTATACGCTAACATTTGGTAACACAGTTTGTCTTAGTTTTTACCAATCCAGTGGGTATAAAATGGCATCCTGTAGAAATTTTAGTTTGTATTTCCTTAATTATCAAAAAGTTTGAACATGTTTTCATTTAATGGGTTCTTTCTTTTGTGTGATACCTTTTCAAGTCTTGCGCCCAGTTTTCTATAGTTTGTCTTTTTCTTCCCTTGTAGGAGTTGTTTATATATTCTAGATACTAATCCTTTGTCGGAAACACGTGTTGGATACCATTTCACTTTTTATGGTGTCATTTGATCAATTTAAGTTCATATAATTACAATGTAATCAAACCAGGTGTCTTTTCTTTCACACTTAATACTTCGTCAGAAGAAATCCTTTCCCACTCAAAAGTCATATTCTGTTTTCTACTTTAATGCATCTGTAATTGATGTTTTGTGTATGGTGCGAGGCACCCAAGCACAATTTTTCCACATGCATAACCATGTTGTCTGTAATAACCTAGCAACATTTATTCAACAGTCCATTTTCCCTCACTGACCTCCCCCCAACCGTGTATCACATAACAAGTTTCTGTATACATGTGGGCCTATTCTTTGCTCTGTATTCCATCATCATTGGTTTATTTTCCTACACCCGGCTAGTCCAAAGACCCATTATATTAATTACTATGGCTCTGTAATGTCTTGATTTCTCTTAGGGCATGTATATCCACATCTTACTTATTCTTTCTCAGGATAGACGACTATTTTGGTTCCTCTGCTTTTCTATATAAATTGTAAATCTAGCTTGTCAAATGCCCAAAATATGTTGGGGTTTTGACTGCAATTACCCTGAATCTATTAAGTGATCATCTTCATAACATTCAGTTTTACAATATCCATGAATGTATATACACCTCTATTTATTTAGGTATGTTGAAAAGTTATTCAGGCCGGGCACGGTGGCTCACGGCTGTAATCCTAGCATTCTGGGAGGCCCAGGCGGGTGGATCGTTTGAGCTCAGGAGTTCAAGACCAGCCTGAGCAAGAGCGAGACCCCGTCTCTACCAAAAATAGAAAGAAATTAATTGGACAGCTAAAAATATATAGAAAAAATTAGCCAGGCATGGTGACACATGCCTGTAGTCCCAGCTACTTGGGAGGCTGAGGAAGTAGGATTGCTTGAGCCCAGGAGTTTGAGGTTGCTGTGAGCTAGGCTGATGTCACGCCACTCTAGCCCGGGCAACAGAGTGAGACTCTGTCTCAAAAAAAAAAAAAAAGTTATTCAATAATATTTGATTTTCTCCATAAATGACTTTCTCTTTTTTTCTTTTTATCCTCTAAAGCAGCCAGAATGGATCCAAAAGGTCTTTTGATTATTTATTACTAGGCTCTTTTATATTTTCTAATGCTGTAGGAAAAGATAACATTCTAATGCCAAACTGCTTGGGTTTAAATCCTGCTATGTTTGCTATGTAACCTTAGATAAACTATTTCCTCTTCATATCTGTTTCCACATAATGCTTCAAAGAGTTGTTATAAAGATTAAATAAATATATGTAAACTATAAAGTACTACATGCTAGGCACTATTCTAAGTGTTTACTACTACTGGTACCACCACCACCACCACCACCACCGCCACTACTACCAATATTGTACTGGCTAGCATCTCCTGTATGTTGATTAGAAATCATGACAGTGAATACTCTTGATCTTAGAGAAAAATGCTTTCATTTTATCACAATTAAGTGTGATATACCCTGTACTTTTTTTGAGATATCTATAATCCAGGTGAGAAATTTCCCATCTGTGCTGGATTTTACTTAAAATTGTTTTATACTTTGAAGGAATGTTCAAATTTGTCAAACACCTTCTCTGTACTACTAAGATGATACTTCCTTTAGAAACTGTCAATGTGGTAAATTACAAGTTTATCTTCTTGAGTTTAAATCAATTTTCCATTCCTAGAAAAAACCCAGTGACTGATCATAATATACTGTTTTGGTATCAAGATTATATTAGCCTTATAAAATGCTTGAGGCCTATGCCCTCTTTTATTCATAGCCCGGAAAAATCACTGAAAGATCAGAATCATTTGTTCCTGGAATGTTTGGTAGAACTTGCCTATCTGGACCTGGGATTTCTTTGAGGGAAGATTTTTCACCACTGAATCAATTTCTTTTTTCTTTTCTTTTTTTTTTTTTTTTTTAAAGATGAAGTCTTACTCTTTTGCTCAGGCTAGAGTGCAGTGGCCCGATCACTATAGCCTCAAACTCCTGGGCTCCACCAATGCTCCTGCCTCAGGTTTGAATCAATTTCTTTATTATGAGACTGTTCACTTCAGGTGGTAAGCTGTGTTTTTTTTTAGTGACATACCCACTTTATCCATATGTTCTAATTTATTGGCATAGTTGTTTGTAATATCCTATTATCTTTTAAATTTCAGCTTTATATATACCTAAGTCTCCTTTTTCTTTCCTAAAATTTCTTACGTGTACTTCTTTTCTTGATCTGCCTTATCTCTAGTGATTTTTGGTCTGGTATTTTTAAGATCCAACTCTTAGTTTTACTGATTGTCTCCACTGCATAGTGTCTTCCTATTCCATCTATTTCTTCTCATATCTTTAGTATCTTCTTGCTTTAATTTGTCTTGAATTTGTCTTTATTAACCTTTAAGTTAGATATTTATCAGTTCATCTACTTTTAGTCTTTCTTTTGTAATAGCATTAATGGCAATAAATTTTCCTCTATCTACCTTTTTAGCTTTATCCTACATGTTTTGATTTGTGGTATTTTTCAGTTATTAAGTTATAAATATTTTCTATTTTATATTATACTTTTTTTTAGCACTATGGGGGTTCTTAACTTACAAATATGTGGCAGTATTTATTACAAACATATTTTACAAATATACGATAGTATTTTTCTATTATCATTTTGTTTTGCTAGGTATATTTTTTCCGATACCATTATTTTTAAACTTTATCCTGTATCTCTGGTAAACAGAACATAACTTGGGCTTTCATTGATTATCCTAATTTTGGTCTTTTAACTGGAACCATTATTACTTACATTTATTGTGATCAATGATCAATTTGGGTTTACTCTACCATATTTCTATGTTTTTCTATTGGTCCCACTTTTTCTGTGTGTCTTTTGTCTCCTATATTGCCATGTTTTGAGAGCTTGTTTGGAGGTTCTAACAGGGGAGCGCAGCTACTCGTATACCCTTGACCAGAGACCGGTACTCCTCTATCGGGGAAGGTTGTCCTCTTCGACCAAGCACGCAGCTTCGGGAGCGACGCACATGCAGCGGTGAGGGAGGAAGGGAACACCGGCCTAGCCAGCCAGATCAGCCGAATCAACCCTGGCGATCAATGGGGTGACAGATGTTGCAGCCAGATCACCCTCACATTCCTATTGCCATCTTTTAGATTGGGTATTTATTCTCATTCTAATTTCCTGCCCTTCCCTTCTTCTGTGGAGGCTTTATACTTTTTTTTTTTTTTTTTTGAGACAGAGTCTCACTCTGCTGCCCTGGCTAGAGTGCCATGGCGTCAGCCTAGCTCACTGCAACCTCAAACTCCTGGGCTCAAGCAATCCTCCTGCCTCAGCCTCCCAAGAAACTGGGACTACAGGCATGCGCCACCATGCCCGGCTAATTTTTTCTATTTTTACTTGTCCGGCTAATTTCTGTCTATTTTTAGTAAAGACGGGTCTCACTCTTACTCAGGCTGGTTTCAAACTCCTGAGCTCAAGTGATCCTCACACCTCAGCCTCCCATAGTGCTAGGATTACAGGTGTCAACTAACATGCCCAGCCTTATTTTTAGTCTTTCAGTAGTTATATAGTTAATTTATCAAATCCCAAAATTATTCAATATATTTATTCTCAACAAGGCAAAAGACATTGAACACTTTAACTCCTATCACCTTTATTACCTTAATTTATACACACACACACACACACACATATACACACACCATACATACATACATACATACATACATATATATATATATATATATTTTTTTTTTTTTTTTTTTTGAGACAGAGTCTCGCTTTTGTTGCCCAGGCTAGAGTGAGTGCCGTGGCATCAGCCTAGCTCACAGCAACCTCAAACTCATGGACTCAAGGATCCTTCTGCCTGAGCCTCCTGAGTAGCTGGCATGTGCCACCATGCCCGAGCAATTTTTTTATATATATATTTTTAGCTGTCCAGATCATTTCTTTCTATTTTTTAGTAGAGACAGCGTCTTGCTCTTGCTCAGGCTGGTCTTGAACTCCTGACCTTGAGCTATCCTCCCGCCTTGGCCTCCCAGAGTGCTAGGATTACAGGCGTGAGCCACCGTGCCCGCTTAACTTATATATTATAGCTGTCATATAATTCTCTTATTTTTTACTACCACAACTATAGTCATTTTAAAAAGTCATCGTTTAAATTACATATTACTATTTTCTTTATTGATCCTTCTTTACTCTCAGAATTCCAACCTAGGATTTCTTTCCTTCTGCCTGTAGAATTTTCTTTATTGAAGGTCAGCTAGGTGGCAAACTCTTGATTATTTTTCCAGTCAAAACTGTCTTATGGGCCGGGCATGGTAGCTCATGCCTGTAATCCTAGCACTCCAGGAGGCCAAGGCAGGGAGATTGCTTGAGCTCAGGAGTTTAAGACCAGCCTGAGCAAGAGCATGACTCCGTCTGTACTAAATAATAGAAAGAAATTAGCTGGGCAACTAAAAATAGAAAAAATTAGCCAGGTGTGGTGGAGCAAGATTCTGTCTTAAAAAAAACAAAACAAACCAAAAAAAAAACCCTGTCTTATGTCTTGTTCATAAAAGATACTTTTGCTATAATTCTAGGTTAAGATTTATTATCTCGGCCGGGCACGGTGGATCACGCCTGTAATCCTAGCACTCTGGGAGGCCGAGGCGGGCGGATAGTCCTGAGCTCAGGAGTTCGAGACCAGCCTGAGCAAGAGCAAGACCCCGTCTCTACCAAAAATAGAAAGAAAATTAATTGGACAGCTAAAAAATATATACAGAAAAAATTAGCCGGGCATGGTGGCGCATCCCTGTAGTCCCAGCTACTCGGGAGGCTGAGACAGAAGGATTGCTCGAACCCAGGAGTTTGAGGTTGCTGTGAGCTAGGCTGACGCCACAGCACTCGCCCCAGGCAAGAGAGTGAGACTCTGTCTCAAAAAAAAAAAAAAAAAAGATTTATTATCTCTTGGCTCACTGAAGATATTAATCTATTGTTTTCTGGCTTCCTTTGTTCCTGCTAACAACTCTGGCTTTGTGTATTTGTTGTTCCTTTGAAAAGAATG
>RJWJ010036351.1:0-16103 GCA_004363605.1 Indri indri | reverse complement strand
CCTGATAAATCATCTCTCATCTTTCTATTTAGGTTGGTGCAAATGTAATTGCGGTTTCAGACTGTGAATTTTAAATTATTATAACTAGGCTCAAACACATCTTTATTAATCAAAATACGAGCCATTGCAATCAACACTTTTTTGTCAACAAGAAATAAGTTTGTTTATTCCTGTAGCATAAAAATCTGTGCTTTGGGATTTGATGAACTCTTGCAAAGCATTTTTGGCATCCTGCTGGTTGTGGAAGCATTTTCCCTGCAAAATGTTGTTGAGATGCTTGAAGAAGTGGCAGTCGGTTTGCGAGAGGTCAGGTGAATATGGCGGATGAGGCAAAACTTTGTAGCCCAATTCGTTCAACTTTTGAAGCATTAGTTGTGTGACGTGCAGTTGAGCGTTGTCATGGGGAAAAACTGGGCCCTTTCTGTTGACCAATGCTGGCTGTGGCCAGTGCAGTTTTCAGTGCATCTCATCGATTTGCCGAGCATAGTTCTCAGATATAATGGTTTCACCAGGATTCAGAAAGCTGTAGTGGATCAGACCAGCAGCAGACCACCAAATGGTGACCATGACCTTTTTTTGGTGCAAGGTTGGTTTTGGAAAGTGCTTTGGAGCTTCTTCTTGGTCCAACCACTGAACTGGTCATTGCCAGTTGTCATATAAAATCCACTTTTTGTCACACATCACAATCTGACTGAGAAATGGTTCGTTCTTGTTGTTGACAATAAGAGAAGACAGCACTTCAAAATAATGACTTCTTTGATTTTCGGTCAGCTCATGAGACACCCACTTATCGAACTTTTTTACTTTTCCAATTGGCTTCAAATGCCGAACAACCACAGAATGGTCGACGTTGAGTTCTTCGGCAACTTCTCATGTAGTTGTAAGAGGGTCAGCTTCGATGATTGCTCCCAAGGCCCATGGGCAGAGCCTCTACAAAGAGCCAAAGGGGCAGAGCTGCCCTCTGGAATGTGGTAGTGATGCTCTTGGCCCAGTGGGGCAGAAGGCAGAGTACCCCCTGCAAGAGGAGCTTTCCTGAGCCTTTTTGACCTAATGGAATTTCGCTTGCTAGGTTTTGGACTTGCTTGAGAACCTGTCACCCCTTTCTTCTTTCCATCTTCTCCCTTTTGGATTGGCAACATCTCTTTTATGTCTGTCCCTCCATTGTATTTTGCCAGCACATAACTTGTATATTTTGCAGATTGACAGATGGAGAGGAATTTTGCCTCAGGATAAATCATGAGTCTCACCCATATCTGATGTAGATGATATTTAGATGAGACCTTGGTCTTTGGACTTTAGAGCTGATGCTGGAATGGGTTAACACTGTTAGGGCTATTGAGATGGGGTGAGTGCATTTTGCATGTGAGAAGGACAAGTATTATGGGGGCCAGAGAGTGGAATGTTACAGACTGAATTGGGTCCTCCCCAAATTCATATGTTGAAGCCCTAATCACCAACACAACTGTATTTGGAGATAGGGCATTTAAGGAAGCAATTAAGGTTAAGTGAGGTCATAAGCATGGAGCCCTAATCCAACAGGACAGGTGTCCTTACAAAAAGAAGAAGAGGCCAGGCACGGTGGCTCACACTTGTAATCCCAGCACTTTGGGAAGCAGAGCAGGAGGATTGCTTGAGTCCAAGAGTTTGAGACCAGCCTGGGCAACAAGTGAGATGCTGTCTCCACAGAAAGTATGAAAATTAGCCAGGCATCATGGTTCATGCCTGTACTCCCAGCTACTCAGGAGGCTGAGACATAGGGATTGCCTGAGCCCAGGAGTTGGAGGCTGCAGTGGGCTATGATCATGCCACTGCTCTCCAGCTTGGGGGACAGAGAGAGACCCTGCTGAAGAAGGAGGAAAAGGAGGAGGAGGAGGAAAAAGAGGAAGAGGAGGAGGAGGAGGCCCCACAGCAACAGCAAAGGATTGATCAGGCAGGAACTGTGCCCCTCGAACTACTCAAACTGACCCAAGCTATTTCCTGTAATTGCATGTTATTTTTCTTGATTAGATCACAAAGTCCTCCAGGGTGGGATCATGTCTTTGGATGGATTTGTCTGGACCTCAGCACCAACCCTAAACTTCTCAGCATTCTACACACATTAGGCGACCAATATATGCTTGCTAAATAGTCTAGCAGGTGCTTAACTAGTGGTCTGGGAAGAGGGTGTTTTTGTGTCCTGGTCTGGCTTCCTCCTGGTGGTTCCTCTGGGCTGTCAGGCACATCTCCACAGGCCGGGGCATCTCAGGGAGAGGGTGAGAAGGAACCAGAAATTGGTTGTAGATTTTGGTTGGGTAATTTGGGGGCGGGTCAAGGACTTCCCTGTGGCTTAGATGCTGTCGGGAAGTGGAGCAGTTCTATGATTGGGAACCTCAATAAATCTTACCTACAGGGAGGGCAGGCTTGTTTTTATCCCACTGTATCATGGGATCAGAGTGACCATGCCTGATGTCAGTGTTCCGAGAGATCATTTATGTCCAACAGGAGACGTGGCTCAGCTGTGAGCATCAGAGTAGCGTCTAACAAGACCGAGGCCAGCTGTGAGCCAGGCCAGGTGACGGGTGGCAGGATTCCAGGATTCCAGCAGAGAGGAGGGAGGGCTGGGCGCGAGGCTCTGCAGGCCTTTTGGTCTCCTTGGCATCTTCGTCTCCTGGTCACCTTGGTCTGGCCGTCACTCCACGGAGACCTCACAAGGGTAGAAGTTCGTCCTGGGCGCTTCACTGTCTCTGTGGGTGGGCACAGTTCCTAAGAAGGCAGCTGGCAGGTACATGCAGCAGGTGGAAGCAGAGATGGGGGTCAGGATAGAGGGTGCTCGACGCTGGGGCCCAGTTGTGCTCCAGAAAGCATTTTTGCTGATCCTCCGAGGCTCAGCTGTCTGATGTCCATTAGAACTCAAAGCCAAAGAGCTTTGGCGGTTTCAGCAGTAATAATGGTATTGAAGAGTTAGGGTCAATGCAAGAAAGTAAAGTGCTGGCACACTTACTAGCGCTCCTGTTAAAGAATCTGGACAAACCCAAGAGTGGCTGAAGCAGTTCAATCCTTTGTAATAAATTTTAAAGGAAAGTGAATGGGAGAGTGAAGATGGTGGGGCTGCCCCAGGCAAATGTGCAGGTTTAGACTTCAGTTCACCCCTTCTTATTGGGGCCTCGTTTCTGTGCAAATCACTCCCATCCACTGTCATCAGTGACACCAGCAAAGGTGGATTGAGCACCTACTGTGTGCAAGGCATATATGTAGGCTCTGGAGATGCAAAGAAAGAAGTGAGAACACTCCGGCCCTCCTGGGGCTCACAGGAAAGGATGAATATCCCTCTTACCGGGGAGCCCAGGCCAGGACTGGCGAAGCACCAGGACACTGCAGCTGTCCCTCTGCTACCCTTGTTGTGACAACTGGGACAGTGTTTTCTCTTTGATTTCGGTGCTGTTCTTGACTGACAGCTCCCGCCAAGACTTTCAGTCAAATAGCCCTGGGTTTGAAGTCCAATACTGCTACTGTGCAGACTGAGATGTGTTCCTTAAATTCTTTGAGCCTCAGTTTCCCCATCTGCAAAACGGGGGGAATATAGCCCTACTTGCATGGTTTTGCTGAGGGATAAATTAGGTAATGTTTGTAAAATGGGTAGCATAATGTTACCATGTAGCAAATACCCAATAATTGATAGGCTCTGCCTGCTCCTACTTTCTAGAAACCCCTGTACACCTACACCACCACCACCAAAAAAAAAAAGACTTAATTAATTTCTCAGGCCCTCCAGGGGAAAATCACTGGGGCTGGGTGCATGAGTGCTTTGCATGTGCAGGATCTGCCTGAAGCTCCTTTGGATTAAACGTCCCCATTGTGGCCAGGGGCACAGTTGTCATGGTGATCCTTGCCCTCTGTAACCCCTGCACGCTCTGGAGGCCTCTCATGCACGGGTGGCGGCTGCCTTGGACAAAAACTGCACCCGAAGTCACACTGACAGACTGCTTCCCAGTGTGACTCCTGTGTGAATGTCTGCACGACGCATAGGTACACCTCACACTGTGATGTGCCTGTGGCTAATTTGTCAATTTGTTTCAAGCATTTTCCAGCCTGACCAATTTCTTAACGCTGCTCCACAGAAACAGAGGCCAGATACCTGTGACCTTGGTATCTCTGTCCTGTTTATTCTTAGGTGCATACCCCAGTTCCCCAGAACTGTAAGAGATTCCACGGATTGATCTCTTCTTTTTGACATTTGGAGTTTAAGGACTTCTTATTGGTCTTGGAGTTCCTTGTGACGTGTTCCTCAAGCATGTCCCTGGCAACTAATGTGCACTTGTTTCCCAAACCCAGTGTATCAGCAATTCCTGTCTGCTCTGCTTTCAAAATATTAATGTATCAGGAATCAGACCTTGTCCTGGGGCCTCCCTGTCTGAGGACCTGCTTGTCTTGCGAGGACCCTGGAGTAGCCACCTGTGTTTTCTCTGTGCTTTGGTTTCCTGGGGCTGCCCTAAGAAAGCACCACACAGTGTGTGGCTTAAGAAACGGAAATTGATTCTCTCCCCATTCTGGGGGCTAGAAGTCCAAGGTCAAAGTGTCAGCAGGGCCATGCTCCCTCTGGAAGCTGTAAGGCAGGCTCCTTCCTCGCCTCTTCCAGCTTCGGGTAGCCGAGGGCTTTCTCTGGATGGCGGCAGCCTAACTCCAATCTCTGCCTCCATCTTCATACGGGTCTTCCCTCTGTGTCTGTGTGTCTCTGTGTCGTCACATGGCGTTTTCACTTGTCTGTCTGTGTACAAATTTCCCTCTCTGTACAAAACACTAGTCCCATTGGATTAAGGCCCACGCTAATGACCTCATTTTAACTTGATTAAATCTGCAAAGACCCTATTTCCAAATAAGGTCACATTCACAGTACTGGGGAGGCTAGGATTTTAATATATCGTTTTTGAGGGGACAAAATGTAACCCCTAACACTCTGATTCCACACTTGCCTAACGCCCCCTGATTTTCCACTCATCTTTTTTTAATTGATACATAAGAATTGTAAATATTTATGAAGCACATGTGATATTTTGATGCTTGCGTACAACATGAAATGATCAAATCAGGATCTTAGGATATCCACCACCTCGGACGTTTATTATTTCTTTGTGTTGGGAACATTTCGAATATTCTCTTCCAGCTATTTGAAATATACAGTAAATTATTATAGTCACACTACTGAGCTATCAAACACTAGAACTTACCCCTTCTATCTAACGATGTTTTTGTTCGCATCAACCAACCTCTCTTCACACCCACCCCAGCCAGCCTCCACTCATCTTTGTACAGTGCAAATCACTTCATGTCGGTCCTTGTCCAGACCTTCCCATGACTTATCATCACGTTTAAAATAAACTCGACACTCTCACTATGTCCTTTCCCCAAGGCCTAAGCCCCTAACGAGCAAATCTAGGCCCTGCTGCGCTCCTTGTCCCCTCTCCTGCTCTGCCTGGCTCACCGGGCCTCACGGCTCTTCCTCACACTCTCAAGGTCATTCCGGCCTCCAGCAGCCCCTCTGCCAGAGACGCCCTCCCCGCACCTAGCCGTCAGGCTCACGCTTGGCATTGTTTAAGTCCCAGCTCCTCACCGGCCACCTCCGCAGAGCAGCCTGCTGCCTGTGTACGGTCACCCTGAGTACCTTCCTCCCTGGCTTCCTTTCCTCCACAACACTCACCGTACCATGTTACACACAGCTTTGTGCACCTGCTCATTGTCTGTCTTCTCCTGCCAGACTGGAAGCTCCCTGAGGGCTGTTCTTAAGCACTGCGGTATCTGCAATGTGGATCATGATAGATGCTCAATCAGTATTTGGCGAGTGAATTAATAGATTAATGAATACGCTGCCTCACTTGGTGAGCTCTCCTGATTCCTCACCAGGGCCAGCTTTCTCTTTCTTCAGAATACACCCTCTCCCCTTTCCCAGTAGCCTCCCAGTGTTGATAATTAGCCATGTGGTGAGTTATTTTATTTATTTATTTATTTATTTATTTATTTATTTTTGAGACACAGTCTTGCTCTGTTGCCCAAGCTAGAGTGCAGTGGTGTCATCATGGCTCACTGCAACCTCAAACTCCTGGGCTCAAGTGACTTTTCTGCCTCAGACTCCTAAGTAGCTGGGACTACAAGCATGAGCCACCACGCTCAGCTAAATTTTTCTATTTATAGTAGAGACGGTCTCACTCTTAGGCTGGTCTCAAACTCCTGACCCCAAACGATCCTCCCGCCTCAGCCTCCCAGAGTGCTAGGATTACAGTCATGAGCCACCACACCTGGTGAATTATTTTAAATCCATGGTGTGTGCCCGTGTGCGTGTGTGCCGTTGCCAGGCATTTTCTTATACTTCCAACAAGACTTTTTTTAAAATAGTCTCCAAGCTTGTTGTATTATATAGTATATTGACCTTTAAAATTCTGCAAGAGTTGGAGTTTCATTATGCAATCACTGTTACTTGGTGGTTCATCTTCTATTACCCTGTTCCCTCATCTTGATTTCCATTCTTCTCTCCAGTTCATGATGTCAGTCTCTTATTGGGACCCTTGCAGTACCCTGCACACCTTCAGATTCTCCCATCAAAGCCATTTTTGAAAAAAAACCAGCTTTATTGAGATATTTACATACCATACATTTTATGTATTTAAAGTATACCATTTAATGACTTTTAGTATTTTCACAAAGTTGTGCAGCCATCATGACAATCAATTTTAGAATATTTTCATTATCCCCAAAAAACACCCCATACCTATTAGCTTTCACTCTCCAAGTCCCCATTTCCCCACCCCTAGCTCTAGTCAACCAATAATCTACTTTCTATTAATATTTCTACAGATTTGCCTATTCTGGGCATTTTATGTAAGTGAAATCACACTAAATGTGGCCCATTGTGGCCCCTTGTGAGTATACCACAGATTTTTAAAAATTTCCTTTTGGGTCAGTTTAAGTAGTTTGTGTTTTTACAGGCATTTATCCATTTCATCTAAACTATCTAATTAGTTGACATACAATTATTTGTAGACTTTCTTTATAATCTTTGTATTTCTCTAAAGTCAGTAGAAATGGCCCCTCTTTCATTTCTGATTTTAGTAATTCGAGTCTTCTTTTGGTCAGTCTAGCTAATAGTTTGTTAATTTTGTTGATCTTTTTGAAGAACTAACTTTTGGTTTTATTGATTCTCTCTGTTGTTCTATTCTCTACTTCATTTATCTCTGTGTTAAGCCCTAGGGCTTCCCATATGGGTGTTATCTTATCAGAATTTGCTTGAGTTTTATTCTAACTTAATCCTGGCGAGATGTATAAATGTTACTTCTGTGTAGCTCTGTTCTTTCTTCTCCATGTTTGTGCTATCGTCGTCATACATAGTATATATATGTTACAAACACAATACATCATTACAACTATTACTTTATATAATTTTCTGTCTATTAAAGAAGCTGAGAAAAGAGGAGAAATAGTATATTTGTATAGTTTGCTATATTTGCCTTCTTATTTTTCATTTCTAGTTCTCTTTGTTCCTATGGGTTTGAGTACTACCTGGTATAATTTCTTTACCCCAATACAACTCTATTGAAAAGCATTAATCTACCCTTCTAAGAAGTTCAACAAACCCTTAGCAGAATAAATGCAGAAATCCACACCCAGACACATCATAATAAAAATGCTGAAAGACAAAGACATAGAGAACAGCTTGAAAGTAGCAAGAGAAAAATGACTCCTTCTTTGGGTAGTTATTGTTATTTCTATATGTTATAGGTACAACGATACAATTATATACATACTGTCTTATACAATTACTTTTTAAATCAATTGAGAGAAAAGAAAGAACTCCTGGAGTGCAAGGATTACAGGTGTGAGCCACTGCGCCTGGCCTGTAGTTTATTCTTTCTGATGCTATTGCAAACAAAATTGCTTTTTTAATTTCCTTTTCAGATTGTTCATTGTTAGAGTAAAAAAACGAACTAATTTTTTTTTCGTTTGACCTTGTATCCTGCTACTTTGCTGAATTCATTTATTAGTTCTAAAAGTTTTCATGTGGAATCTTTAGGGTTTTTTTTTTTCATATAATTTCACATTATCTGTGACGAGAGATAATTTTACTTCTTCCTTTACAATTTGGATGAATTTCATTTTATTTTCTTGCCTGATTTTTCTTACAGTGCAATGTTGAATAGAAGTGGCAAAACTGATCATCCTTGCTTTGTTCCTAATCTTAGAGGGAAAAATTTCAGTCTTTCACCATTGAGTATGATGTTTGCTCAATGATGATGTATAAGATTTTTACGTGTGGATTTTGTAATATCGAGGTAGTTACCTTGCATTCCCAGTTTGTTGACTTTTTTAATGAAAGAGTATTGAATTTTGTCAAATTCTCTGTCAGTTGAGATGCTCATGTGATTCTTGTCTTTTATTCTATTATTGAAATGTATTACATTGATCGATTTTCATGTTGAACCATTCTTGCATTCCAGTAATAAATCCCACTTTATCATAGTATGATCTGTTACTATGCTACTGAACTCAGTTTGCTAATATTTTGTGGAGGATTTTCACATCTATATTTGTGAGATACTTGTCTGTGGTTTCTTTGTGATATCTTTGTCTAGCTTTGCTGTCAGAGTAATACTGGCCTCATGCAATGAGTTAGAGAATGTTCTTTCTTCTTCAATTTTTTGGAAAAGTTTAAGAAGAACTGGTGTTAGTTTTTCTTTAAATGTTTGATAGAATTCAACAGTGAACCCATTCAGTCCAGGTCTTTTCTTTGTTAGGAGATTTTTGATTATTGAGTCAATCTCCTTACTAGTTATAGGTCTATTCAGATTTTCTGTTTCTTTGTGGTTTAGTCTTGATAGGTTTTGTGTTTCTAAGAATTTGTCCTTTTCATCTAGGTTATCCAGTTTGTTGGCATGCAGTTGCTCATAGTACTCTGTTATAAACCTTTATATTTCTGTAGAATTGGTAGTAATGTTCCACTTTCATTTCTGATTTTAATAATTTGAACCTTCTTTCTTTTTTTCTTAGCCCGTCTAGCTAAAGGTTTGTTATTGATAATTTAGTTGATCTTTTCAAAGAACTTTTGGTTCCATTGATTTTCTCTGTTGTTTGTCAATTCTCTATGTTGTTTGTCTCTGTTCTAACTTTTATTATTTTCTTCCTTCTGCTAGCTTTCAGTTTAGTTTGTGCATCTTTTTCTAGTTCCTTAAGTTATCAAATTTGGTTCTTAATTTGAGATCTTTCTTGTTTTTTAATGTAAGTGTTAATAGCTATAAATTTCCCTCTTAGCACTCTTTTCACCATGTCCCGATTTTGGTGTGTTTTATTTTTGTTTTCATTCATCTCTAAGTATTTCCTAATTTTCCCTGTGATTTCTTCTTTGGTTTATTGGCTGTTTAAGAGCTCATTGTTTAATTACTAAAAATTTGTGAATTTTTCAGTTTGCCTTCTGTTATTGCTTTCTGTTAATAACTTCATCACATTGTTATTGGAGAAGACGCTTTGTATGGTGTATATTTTTAAAAATCTATTGAGACAATTTGTGGTTTAAAAGGTGATTTATACTGGAAAATGTCTCATGTGCACTTAAGAATAATGTGTATTCTATTGTTTGTAGAGTGTTCTGTACATCTGTTAGATCTAGTTAGTTTATTGTGTTGTTCAAGTCCTCCATTTCCTTACTTACCTTCTTTCTGGTTGTTCTATCCATTATTTAGAGTGGGGTATTGAAGTCACCAGCTCTGATTGTAGAATTGTATATTTCTCCCTTCAATTCTGTCACTTTTGCTTCATGTATTTTGGTGGTCTGTTATTAGGTGCATAAATGTTAATAATTGTTATATTTTCTTGCTGTATATCAATATATAATGTCTGCCTTTACCATTTTTTTGATTAACAGTCTATTTTGTTTATGTTAGTATAGCTGCCCTTTTCTCTTTTAGTTATTATTTTAATGGAATATCTTTTGCCATCTTTTCACTTTCAACCAATTTGTGTCTTTGGATCTAAGGTATGTCTCTTATGGACAGGATAGAGTTAGTTAAATTATTTTTTTTAAATCTTTTCTATGAATCTCTATTTTTTGATTGGAGGGTTTAATACATTTACATTTAAAGTACATAAGAGTAGTTTATCAATCAGAATACTTACATCTGTCAGTTTGCTATTTGTTTTTTATGCGCCTTATAGCTTTTTTGTCCCTCATTTCCTACCTTACTATCTTCTTTTACGTTTAGTTAATTTTATATAGTGAAACATTTAAATTCTTTTCTCATTTTCTTTTGTGTGTATTCTTTATCTGTTTTCTTTGTATTTACCATTGGGATTACACTTAATACCCTAAAGTTGTAACACTCAAATTTGGATTTGTACCAGCTTAACTTCAATAACATACTAAAACTCTGCTCCTGACATAGATCCATCCCCACCTCTTCCAGCTGTTGATGTCACACATCTTCATAGTGTGCCTAAAAATATAACTAATAATTTTCTGTGCACTAGTCTCTTAAATTATGTAGAAAACAAAATGTGGAGATACAAACCAAAACTACAATAATACTAGCTTTTAGATTAATAATCTTTAAATGCATTAATGTCTAATGTCATAGAGAAAACAAAAAGTAAAGTTACACATCATCGTTACAATAATGCTATCTTTTATAATGGCCCATGTATTTGCCTTTACTGAGATTTTTAATTCTTTGTTTAGTGTCCTTTCATTTCAACCTGCACAAATCCCTTTAGAATTTTTTGCAGGGCAGCTCTAATGATAATGAACTCTCTTAGCTTTTGTGTATCTGAGAATGTCTTAATTTCTCCCTCACTTTTGAAGGACAGTTTTGCCAGATATAGGATTCTGAGTTGACAGGTGTTTTATTTGTCTTTCTTTTTTAGTACTTTGAATATATCAGCTAACTGCCTTCTGTCCTCCATGGTTCCTGATAAGAAATCTGTTAGTGATCTTATTGAGGATTCTTGATATGTGATGAATTGTTTCTCTTTTGCTGCTTTCAAAATTGTCTCTTTGTTTTTGTCTTTCAAGTTTGATTATAATGTGTCTCATTGTGGGTCTCTTCCAGTTTATCCTATTTGGAGTTTGTTAAGCTTGTTGAATGTTTTATATTCATGTCTTTCATCAAATTTAGGAAGTTGTTAGCCATCATTTCTTCAAATATTCTCTCTTCCCTTTTCTTTCTCCCTTCTTCTGGAACTTTCACAGTGTATATATTGGTCCACTTGATAGTGTCCCATAAGTCCCTTAGGCTCTCTTCACTTTTCTTCAATCTTTTTTCTTTCTGTTTCTCAGATTCGATGATTTTTATTGTCCTTGATTCAAATTTGCTGATTCTTTCTTCTGACTGCTCAATCTGTCTTTCAAGCCCTCTAGTGAATTTTTCATTTCAGTTATTGTAATTTTCAGCTCCAGAATTTCTTTTTGGGTTTTCTATTTTTTTTTTTTTTTTTTTTTTTTTTTTTTTTTTTTTTTTTTTTTTTTTTTTGAGACAGAATCTCACTTTGTTGCCTGGGCTAGAGTGCCGTGGTGTCAGCTTAGCTCACAGCAACCTCAAACTCCTGGGCTCAAGGGATCCTCCTGCCTCAGACTCCCAGATAGCTGGGACTATAGGCACGCGCCACCATGCCCAGCTCATTTTTTCTATTTTTAGTTGTTTGACCAATTTCTTTCTATTTTTAGTAGAGACAGGGTCTCACTCTTGCTCAGGCTGGTCTCGAACTCCTGAGCTCAAACAATCTGCCCGCCTCGGCCTCCCAGAGTGGTAGGATTACAGGCGTGAGCCACCGTGCCTGGCTCTATTTCTTTATTGATATTTACATTTTGTTTATACATCATTTTCTTGACTCTTCCCATGTCTCCCTTTAGTTATTTGAGAATCTTTAAGATAGGTGTTTAAAAATCTTTGTCAAGGCTGAGTACAGTGGCTCACACCTGTAATCCCAGCACTTTGGGAGGGAGGATCACTAGATCATACCACTGCTCTCCAGCCTGGATAATAGAACAAGACCTTGTCTCTAAAAAAAAAAAAATATTTGTCAAGTAGAACCCCCAGCCGTTATTTTTTTCAGGATCAGTTTTTGTTGGCTTATTTTTTTCCCTTTGAAAGGGCCATACTATCCTTTGTCTTCGTATGCCTTGTGATATTTTTATTGAAAACTGGACATTTGGAATTTATAATGTGATAACTCTGGAAATCTGATTCTCCTCCCATATTAGGATTTGCTGGATTTTGTTTTTGTTTATTTATTTTTATTGTTGTTGGCTGTCTCTGTGCCAAACATCAGCCTGAAGTGTGAACATAAAATCTTTCCAGGTGTTTTCCGAGCCTGTGTTTTCCCCTGACACAGTGACTTCCTAATTTCCCCCATTTGTGTGATTATTTTTGAGTATCTTAGTCTTCAATGTCTGGCTCTCAAAAGGGAAAAAAGAAAATTGAAGACAAGCAGGCAGGCACTTGCCCCTGAAAGTTACTTCATCCAGCGGGGGCGGGGCTTACAACAAGGGGGAGGTGCAACAGCAATAGCCTTTGCTTCTTTGTCTGTATCTCTGTGATCAGATACAACAATCGGTGGTCAGAGCACAGATCCCTAGGAGTTGGAGAAGTGTACTTTTTGCCCACCTGTGTCTCACTAGCTGTGTGCGGGCTGCTCCAGGAACATGTGCACGACTGTCTGACAAGGGGCTGGGGGTGGGGAATGAGTAGTTGCTACTGTGCTAACAGCTGAAATTGACCAAAATTAACTACAATTTACCTTCCAAGCCTTCCAAGCCTTCCCCTGGAAGTTGCAAGCCTGCAATAGACGCCAGAGTTCCAAAATGGTTACATCAGAGAGATTCTGTCAGTGTAATTGCTGTCCAGTGGGGAGACAGATTTCAGTGCATCCTGCTCCACCATCTTCCCAGAATCCTCCCAGGGCTAGCTTTTGAAGCCAGTCTTTGAGGTTTGTTCAGACCTCAAGAGGGCTCTTCTTTGCCTCTCTTTCCCTACTTCTCTCTAGTGAACTACCTAGTCTACGGCTTTGCTCATTGCTCTTAATTAAAAGGAGCTATTGTTTTCTATAGCACTCTTAGGCTTGAACTATCCCACATGTGTTTTAAATAAAGTCAGTTCTTTCGACCAGACCTTTGGACTTCTCTTTTCTGATGGACTGCTTCTCCCCCTGGGCAAAATCTCTGAGCCCCTGCTCTGAGCTCAGGGTAGGTGGTGTGGTAGCCTTTAGCCTCTGACCTGCAAGTGAGCAAATGGGTGAGGGTGATCTAGGCTCTGGTATTCGTGGTTTTCTGTGCCTGGGATAGGCCCTCTCTCCTATGGATTAGGGGTGGGTGGAAGAAAAGAGCTCACCAGGGATTTAGCCTCTTCAACTTGGTGTTGGAGGGGATGAGACATGGTGGTGGCCTGTCTCTCCAAGTGAGATATGATAACCATTGACTGGGAAGAGAGAGGAGAGGGAGTCCTGTCTTCTTGACCTATTTGGAGTGGAGCTTTCTTGAGCCGAAATGGGGTAGAGAGGGGGACGTGGAGGTGGGTGGGTGGAGGCTCATGCCAGATGCTTGCCGTCCTTACTGAGTTTAACTGACTTCCTTGAATAATGTTTCTTTATTTGTTCTATGCCCTTACCCTCAGGACAATTTTCAGAGACTTTAAATGGTTGGGTTTTTTTTCTTTTGGTTTTTTTGGGGACAGAGTCTTGCTTGCCCAGTTAGAGTGCATGCAGTGGTGTCGTCATAGCTCACTGCAACCTCACACTCCTGGGCCCAAGTTATCCTCTTGCCTCAGCCTCCCGAGTAGCTGGGACCACAGGTGTGTGCCACCATGCCTGCTAATCTTTCTTTTCTTTTTTTTTTTGTAGAGACAGGGTCTTGCTCTTGCTCAGGCTGGTCTCAAACTCCTGAGCTCAAGCAATCCTACTTTCTTGGCCTCCCAGAGTGCTAGGATTACAGGCAGGAACCACAGCGCCTAGCTGGTTGTTTTTTAAAAATAGTTTTCACCAGCTTTGCTTGTTTTGCTGGAGAATGGGTCTGCAGAGCTCCTCATGCTACCAAATTGGAAGTGGAGCTCCTGTCCAGTTCTCCATTGTATATGCTGCTGATGAGGTAGTCTTCTTCGGGATATTTTGATTGATGTCATTCCTTTGTTTAGATACTTTCAGAATTCCTGGGCCAGAAACAACTAGTTGAGATTTAATATCCACTTCCCCCTTCCTTCTCAAGGGGAAATGTTATTTAGAATCTCAGTGTTATTTTGGGTAGCAAGGCATCCAGCTCAGATACTGCAGCAGCGAGGTGTGGTTGGGTCAGTCAGTTCTGGTCAATCAGTTAGAAGTGGAAGTGTTATCTTGCAGGCAGCTACGTAAAGCAAGCTGATTAGGCAGGATTGTGATCTTTTGCCTTTCTCATTGCCTAGAATGTGGCTTTGATGGCTGGTGTGCTAGCAGTCATCTTGGACCATGAGGCAACATTGAGGATGGAAGTCACTCACTGAGGATGGCAGGGCAGAAACCTAGAAGACCTTCTTGCATTAATTACTAGGTCCTTTGGGACTGCCTGAAGCTACCATATCAGTCTTGGATTGCCTTCTTACAAAAAATATAAATCCTTAGGCATTTAAGCCACTATTTTTTCTCAAATGTCGCCTCCCCTATGAAAGTCTTGCCTCATTCCTTGACAGCTAGAAATGTTTCCTTTTTCTTTTGAATTTCAGGACACTTGCCTCTAACTCCCCATGGTACTGATTCATAACATAACATTTTCTCTTCTATTAATGCTATTTGGGTTTATGCTGTAAGGCAACCAGATGGCTAGCCTAATAAAATCTAGCCCAGATCCTCCAAGGCTGGCTATGGGGGAGGAATTACCAAGTAGAGAGTGCTGGCTGTATCTCAAAGCCCTAACTCCTACTCTAAGATTTACTTTCTTTCTGAGACTCTCACTAAATGTTCCTACCCTCAACAGGCTGGCCTTGGGGACCTTGGCTTTATTTTTGAGGGTTTAGCCACGTATTAGGACATACAGCTCTTCCTTTAATTCTGTTTGGCACAGCTGAGAACGAGGGTTATTGAACGCTCGGGGTAGCAAAGGGGAAATAAACAAAGAGAGTAAAATAACATCAGGTAATCTCTCTTACCAGTCGTCTTTAGCTTGGGGTTCCTGCTGCATTCTTTGCTGCCTCTGGGTAGCAGATACCTTCAGTTCCTGGTCATCCTTAGATTCAGTGACAAAACTGTCCAGATGCAGCCACCACAATATTTTAAAGCCTTTGAAATACAAAGGTAGTGGATATCTGTATCTGGTATGCCCAAGCGGAAATCTGGATCCTAATATTTTTGAAATCTTGATAATTAAGAAGATAACAAACATCTCCCGTTATTTAAAATTTGCTTGTAGAGGTATTCTTTTGGTCCTGGAATTGCATTCAAGAGAGAATTTTAGTTATGCAAATGTAAAGCAACCCTCTTCTAAATGAAGGTGTTTGAGACTACTTCCAAGGAGTGAAACTTTCTTAGAATTTAAGATAGTAATGTCTTTGCTGGCTGCTGGGTTTTGCCTTCACAGACTTTGGTATTTGGAGAAAATATCCATCATGAGGGCCAATAATGATGGAAGAGCTAGCACAGCGCTTGGGCCCTGGATTTGCACGAAACCCCTGTTAGTCAAAGGGATGGGGGTTAGGGAATAATGGAACTGTTTTCATGGAAGAATTTATGACACTCAGGGTTTAAGGCAAAATTTCAGGGTGGGTGACAAAGTGTGGCTGAGAATTAATAATAGCAGATACTTTTATAGTGCTTATTTTTTCCAGCCGCTACTTTAACAATTTAGGTGTATTATCTCATTAATCCTCATAGAAACTTTGAGATAGTACAATTATTACCTCCATTTTATAGATGACGAAATTGAGGCACAGAGAAGTGAGGTGGTGTGCTCACAGTCACTCAGCTATGAAGATGTGGAGCCGGGATTCAAACCCCGGCCGCCAGCTCCAGACACTGGGCCCTTACTCTTCCTACTGTCCACGTAAGGAAAGTGTCCATTTCTCTCCACCTCTATGGGAAACCCTGACTGTCTTGGCTGGTTTGAGCTGCTATAACAAACTATCATAGACTGC
>RJWJ010036350.1:0-16134 GCA_004363605.1 Indri indri | reverse complement strand
GCTCAAGAATCAGCACATTGAGTAGGAAAGGGGGCAAAGAAGTGGGTAGGAAGAGCTGTGAAGCTCGGCCAGACCCCTGGTGTCAAATTCCATATCTGCTCCTGATTCACCGTGCCCCTCAGAAAAATTACTTCTCAGATCTGGGCTTTGTCCACACGATCTTCCCCACCTACCTGTCAGGGTTACTCAGAGGTTCATGTTAAAACACATGGGAGCAAGTTATTGTCAAGTAGTAGCATCATGTTTCTTCCTGGTAGAATAACCAAGAGCTACGTTCAGAAAATAGCATTATGAAAAACAGTTTAAAGGTAGAAAAAGCATGCAATGATGGGATAGCCGTACACCGGGGAAACAAAATCTGGGGAAGAATGATTTTAATGGGAAATGTGTGCTTTGAAGAAAACCATAGAGTGGGGGATGGAGGAGAGCAGAAATGTAAGCCAGAAGTCAATGGAGCAACACCAAAGAAGATAGCCATGTTGGAGGGGAACCCCCAGCATAGGTGGCTGCTGAGCTGTTATCTAGAGAAGACTCTGGGTGTGGTCTTTCCAGGCCTGGTCATGGAGGGATGCAGCTTTTGAGGGCTCTGGCCATTCTCAGGCCTTCTGCTGCCTTTCCGGTCTGCACAACAGGGGCCAAGCAGTTGGGCGAGCCTTGCAGACAGATTACAACCAGATCCTATTCTGTCTGCTGACACCATCGCTTCTCCCTTCCCTGACACAGAAGGCCGTCTGGCTTTCCTCACTGTCATCTTGGGCTGTAAGTAACCCACTTAAATCACCATTGGGCAGGGAGAAGCTAGCAGCCTGCTTTGCAGCTCTCCTTCCATCCAAGCCATTAGTATGTTTAACAGCTCTGGCCCCATGCTGATTTCTGACATGCGGTAATTAATTCCTTTCCACTCAGATGTAGCCATTCACAGGTTTCGATTCAAAAATGTTCCTATTCTGTTATGTCTGAAAAATACTTACAATGTTGAGTAGGAAAATCATTTGGCTTTTTGTGAAAAGCCGCTGGTCTCTGTCACACCCTTACGGGAAAATAAATTCCAGATGTATTGCTGATTTAAATGTAAAATACGAAACCATAAAAATACTCTAGGGGAACATTCAAACAACATTTATATAATCTTAGAGTGGGAAAGGTCTTTCTAAGCATACCATCCAAGGCAGAAAGCACAAAGATTGAGGATAATGAATTTGTTCATATAAAAAATGCAAACCTCTGTATAGCCTAAATTAATAAAATAAAATTGGATTAAATTAAAAGAAAATGAAAAATTTGAGAATGCCGCTTGCAATATATAGGGGCTTCTACCTGTGCCAATAATCATGACAGTGATAATATTTGCTAATATTTATTTCTGTGTGCTAGCGTGTTACTGTATAAGTAATACACTTTAATTCACAAAAGAAAAAAAAATCAAGTGATAAAAGTAAGAGAAAATATTCTGTTTTGTTTATAATCACAGAAAAGCAAATTTAAACAGCAATAAAATGCTGCTTATGAAATTAACCAGGATCAAAAAAATTAATACCCAAATGTTGGTTAGGGTTTAGGGAAACATTCTTGTTCACACATTACTGTTGGGAGTCTAAATTAGTGCAAACTTTCTGGAGGGGAAATTTGTCAAAATCAGAAGCATGAATCCATTTCTACATCTAGGAATTTCTTCTGGAGAAATAATTAAAGATATGCACAAAGATATAACTACAAGGTGCAATTTTAATAGTGAAGACTGGAATTCATTCCAATGCTTGCCAATAGGTTTGTTAAATAAGTTGTCATACGTCCATACAAGAACATATTGTGCAAACATTAAAAATTATCTTGTAGGTGTTTATTTATTGGCATGGAAAGAAGTTCACAATCTATTGTTAATAAATAAAAGCAGATTATAAAATTGCACATCCAGTGCACGAAATCTCATTTTTTGCAAAATTTCATAGAAACTAAATCTGGAGGAAACATACAAAATATTAACAAAAAGTTCTCTCTGGGTAGCAAAATTAGAGATTTCAATTCACTTCTTTTTGTTTACAGGTATTTTCTAATTTTTCTATAACACATGAATATTACTATAAAATAGGAATAACAAAAATGCTTATTCATGATTTATGTTAGGATTGAATGATGGAATGGAAGGTGGTTTAGGTGTCCGTCAAATGGTGATTTCCAAAGAGAGAGCCCCAAGAAGAAGATGATCAGAGAAGTCGGGGAGGATGAACCTATGGAAAAGTGAAACTTGAACAGGCTCATGGCATGCAAAGAAATTGGGGTTCAGGGGTTCTGAAGAGTGAGGGTGGACAGAAAATATGACCGTAGGCTCCCATTTGGCGAGTTTGATAGAGTAGAACAAGGTGAGAAAATAAACAGAACCAAGAAGGACAGAAGGTCAAAAGAAGGACGCTAGTGTTTTCTTCTCTTATTGTTGAAGATTATAAAGTTCGGAGAATGTTTGAGTGAAGAGAGTTTGTGCAGACTCATGCAGACATGAGCAAATGATCAGTCTGAACCACACTTCATTAAACTTCTCCCGGGCCCATAGGACCTGATGTGCCCCCCAGATAGGTTCCCTCTGTTTCATCTGGAGTTTCTATAGATGGTCTCTCCCTCTTTGCAAGTGTTACGTTGTCAAGGCAACTGTCAGTTACCCCGGGGCAGTGGGTGATCCAGCAGACTTGGGCAGGATTCTCAAACCCACACAAGGAGAAGTCAAGCCAGAAATGATTCTGAGGGCCCTGGCCAATTGGAGTATGTCTCATTTTCAGGAAAATATCTTACAGTATTTGTACCAGAAGGAGACTTGACGATGACCAGGCTAACCCTTAGCCAGTGCTAGACTCCCCTCTTTAACTATTTTCACACCCAGTTGTCTAGCGTTGTTTACATACCTTCAATGACAGGGAGCTCACTACCCCAAGGCAGTCATTCATAAATGGAAGACCTCCAGGAATCATGCTAAACACTTCATGTCTAGAATTTCTATTTGGTTCTTTTTCAAATCTATTAAGAATTTTTTATGGGCGCCTATTCATTGAAGACACATTCAAGTTTATTTTTTTTATTTTTTATGCTCACTTTTACGCATAGCTGTTATGCATATAAATTATTATTTTATATGCTTCATCAGATAATTCCAACCCCTGAAGTCTCTGTGCGTCTCTTTCTGTTGTCTGTTGGTTCTGCTGATTCTCTCTCCTGAATTCCTCTCTTGCTTTGTTATCTTTGATATTTACTGGAAATTATATTAGCAAAATTATTTCTGGGAATAACTTGAGGCCTACAATGAAAGTAAATTCATCCCAAGAGGATTTGGGTTTGCTTCTACCAGGGATCTTGTTAAAGGACAGATTCTGATACAATTAGTCTGGGGTGGAGCCCAGGAATTTATGTTTCTGATAAGATCTCTGGTGATGCTGATGTTGAGTAGCAAGGGACTAAAAGAAGACTCAGAAGATTGGAACCAAGCCGTGATTCTTTGGGGGCTGTGCCATTTCTGGTTCACTCTCATCCCGGGAATGAAGCCTTTGGGATTCCAGCTTGTTGTGGGAAGGGTTGCCTGGGAACTAGTTTCTAATTAAACTAGCTCTGCCATGCTCACTTCAGATAGCAGAATAAGACTTTCAATGACAAGCCTGCTTGACTGCACTGCTTGTGAGCCTGGGCTTTGATTTCATTTCTGTCCCCCTCACCTCTCAAGGCTGCTAGAACAAAGCTTCTGATTTTGAGGGATCAGCAAATGTGTTCTAATCAATAGCAGTTTCTGTGTTTGCTTACTTTGCTGGGTTTTCATTTTCCCTTTATTTTTAATCTGGTAATTCCTTATTTTCTTGTCATCTCTGATGCTTTTAAGATTTTTTTTTTTAAATCTATATTCTTAGTTGCTTCCAGAAGGAGGGTTGGTCTAAATAACCTACTCCACCATTCCTAGAAACAAGGTCTGTGCTAAGCATTTTACCCTCTTTAACTCATTTAAGATTCTCAAAAGAATAATATCCAAAGAACCTCCTTGCATTGTCTCTCTCTTCTAGGTAAGTCTTGGCATACATGTATGATGATTTGTTTAGAAAAAAATTGTAAAATTCTCTCCTTTCATTTATACTTGCTCTTCCTTTAAGCATCCGCTCGGTTTCTGCCATTCCAAAGGCCTTTCCCCAATGTTCTGCCTTGCCTGGGTGCTCTTCTTGGGACACACTGTTTGTCAACATGGTCCAGAATTTCAGAATGGAGCAGCTAAAAGGAAATATAAAGGTCCCCTTATCATCCTAGAAACGAAGAAATTGAAGCCCAGAGAAGGGAAAGAACTTGCCCAAGTTCACACAAAGAATCACTGCTGTACCTGAGACTAGAACCCAAATCCTCCTCACCCAGCCTGCCAGTGTTTCCACGATCCCATGTGAGCCCTTCAGCATGTCGAGCCAAGCTCGCCTCTCTGCAACTTCCATGTAGTAATTAATCAAGAAATGGCAAGATGTGTGTCTTCTAAATCTGGGAAAAACACCAAAAGAACTTGGTACATTTTTGTGTAATTTATATCTGCCCAATTCTGAGGATAAAGGTCTCCATCCCCAAACAGCTGAAGGCGAGGCAGCAGTCAGCAAACACTCCTGGAGAAAATAATAGTTCACACGGTTTTATTGTAACTGTCCTCTTTTATTTAATTTCTACCTGTAAGACCTCTGAATCTAAGGAGCCCTGAAACACCATAGAATACACCCACTGTCCTCCTGGAAGGCTTCCAGTAAAAACAGCTTCTAATTAAACTAGCTCTGCCATGCTCACTTCAGATAGCAGAATAAGACTTCCAATGACAAGCTTGTTTGACTGCACTGACAGTTTATTACTTGTTAAATAATCACTGAGTCTTGCTGTTCCTATCCATCTTACAACCTTTCACTAACTGAACACAGAAGAATTGTGAAACAAACAAATAAGTAAACAAACATGCTAATCGTAAGAAGAAAAAATAATGGCAATGCTTAGGGAAACTTGAATGTTGATAATGAAATCCATTAAGAAAGGAAGCAAAACGACTAATTCAGGAACTGGGTAGTAACTCATTCAATCTAATTTCTTAAACTCTTGAACTCCTGGCCCCCAAACGCTTCCCTGACCATATGTCCTCCTGAGCCCCATCCCACCCAGACACACACACACACACACACACACACACACACACACACACACACACACACAAACACACCCTGTGCCCTGCCCTCCCTTGTCTCCTCAATGGTTCCCAAACCTGGCAGGCTGTCCCAGGCCACTATGTCTCGGAGCACGCTATTTCCTAGGATGCAACACTGTATGCTTTCCCCACCTATCAAAATCCTTTTCAGCTTTCAGGGCCCAACACCAACTTCTCCGAAGATTTCTCAGGGGTGAAGCTCCCACCCCTACCTGTGGGAATCCACCTCCTGAAAGGCCATGGTGATCCAGCCTCTCTGGAGGGGACTCTGCATTGGAAGGGTGGCCAAAAAAATCACACGGACCTCTCCCCCCGTACTTATACATATTTTTTAGTATAAATTGGTCCAATGCAGCAATTGTTTTATCTGAAATACAAATTGAACTGAGTGTCCTGCACGTTATCTGGCAAGCCTACTGCAGACGTCTGGCATCGCCTGTGGTGGTGGTTCACATGGGGGATATTTGCATGGCCCCTCTTACTGCCCTGGGCATTAGCAGGGCCGTGTGCAACTTACCGGACAATGGCTTACCACCTACTTTGCTCTCTGTCATTTAATAAAGCAAGTGAGTATGAATTATAAATAAGTTTGAACCCCCTCGAATGTGTCTGTGTATGACTTTTCAAATTCTTATAGAAAGAACAACAACAATAATAGCAATAGTAATACTACTACTGATGACATCTATATTGCCAGATACTATTCTAAGAGCTTTGCAGAGACTAACCCCAAATCCTCATAACAACCTTCTGAGGTAGGTGCCATTATTATCTCTATTTTACAGATGAAGAAGAGGAGGTGCTGAGCACTTAAGTCACTTTCCCAGGGGACAGTAGGGAGCTCATGGTGGTGAGGGGCAGAGCCAGGGTCCCCTCCACGGCCTCCTTCATGGCCAACACTAATACGTTACTCGCAACCTCTCACAACTGACTGGAACATACCAGTGTGTTGGGACCTTACGGTTGTGGACAACAGGACTGATTCCAAAGTCATTGCTTTGGAGTCATGACTTGAAATAAACTGAGGCAGGTTACTTTTTTGGGCCAGACTCCTAATATTCTTTTTCTCCATGTTCTAGCCAAACTCCCCACGGGAGGAGAAACTGTGTCTGTCTGTCTCTAGCATCTCATGTGGTCTCTGGAAGAGACAAGTAGATGCTCAAACCATTTGCCTTTCACGCCTCCTGCTTTACTGCCCACTCTTGGTGATGATTTCAACGCCTTCCTCTTCCCCACCACCCCTTGTTCTCCAAAAGGAAAATTTCTACTCGTTCTCCCAGATGTGACCCGGATGTCACCCGCTCTGTGAAGGCTCCACTGATTCTCCCTGGCTCGTTAGTTCTCCCTCTTTCCTTGTGCGCCCTCAGCACCCTCAGTACTTGGATCATGGATCAAACCCTGGTCTCTGACTTCCTGGCAGATCTCCATAGGCTGGTTCCTTTCCACCCTGATGATCTGCTTTCTGGGCCAGAGGTTCTACACCTTGACCAAGAGACCTTGACTCCTTTGGCTCTGAATCAGCCATGGAGCTTTGTAATATACAAATACCTGGTCCCCACTGCCAAACATTCTGGTTTGTCAGAATTTGGGTGTAGAACCCAGACATGGGTATTAAGAAAAAAACAATCTACAGATGGTTCTCAGCCACCGTAGTTTAGAGCCACGGTTCTGAGTGGCAAGGGGTGGTCCGGATCAGCCTGCTGAAGCTGAGCTGTATTCTTGGCACCTTGTAAACACACTCCTCTCCACTAGCCATGCCCTTAGGTCCCAAGGATGAGTATGACTGAGAGTCTAAAAAGAGCTTTGGGGAGAATCCTTAAGGTCCCTTCCCAGTCCACCCTTCTATTACGCTGATGACATTCTCTGACATGAGAGTCAATTTCACCCATCCAACGAGATGGGGGGGATTTTGCCCCCACTACAGAGATGTCAGGGACAAGTAAAGATGTTTGTTTCAGAGATCAACAGAATTTGTTTAGAGGAGAAAGACTTCAGAATTGGCTAGTATAATCCCAAGTGGGGAAACTGAGGCTCAGAAAAGTGCAGGAAACTGCCCAAGTTTCCAGTTTTCCTGCTATAGCCCCACTTGTGCCTTCACACGCTTTGCCCACCCCACCCACCACCGGGTCCTCACCGGGGGGATATTTAGAATTGAAGAGAAAGAACACTTGACCTGCAGTCTGCAGGTAACCCAGTCAAAATTTAATTTCAAATGGAAATGGAACCTAGCCTCATAAAAGACACACATACACACACACACACACACACACACACACACGCACACAATCACATAATTCAACAAAACTCTCTACCACAATATTATCAATACCAGTGTCAAGCAGCTGCATTTTTAAAAGCAAAATCAAAATTGAATTCTGAGCCATAATCTAAGAGATAAAAGTCCAAAAAGCCAATATGCAGTAATTGAGTATGCACGACCACAACCCTTAATCTCTGCCATCCTCCGCAGTGTAAACAAATCTGCTGACTGTTGATGATATTGCCGAAAACATCACTAATCAAACCTTAAATACCAAATACATTTAAGCAAATAACACTCCAGTTACAGTCATTCTAGTTCATCCTGAAGGAAATCCAAATTAGGGACCAGTTTGAAAATGGCCAGAGCTAGACCGTAGCTTCGCATTAATTGACCGACATCCTAGAGGCAGTGCTTTCTCTTGAGTGCAGAAGGCCTGAAATGCAAAAGGAAATAAGGAAGAAGTCCAGGAGGCAAGCGCTAATGCAATTTCAAACTGGAATTACATCAGCAGCTTTAAACAGATGGTGGAATGGGAATAAATGTGTTAGCTCCTTTCTCTTACTTGGGCTTTCATTGTTTATATCATTAAAAATAAGGAGAGTTTAAAATAACATATATCGTCATGTAGCTACTCACAGAGACATGCAAAACTAGTTTGAAGAAAAGAGTGAATTTGGTTATACTCCTGTTGTTTTGAAAACAACTGGGTGAATTCAATTAAATAACCAGCTGGCTATTTACGAAAGAGAATTGTAAAGGCACACTGATTATGGTGGAGCTGGGTAGAGAAAACTCTGGATAATCCAGAAATTGGTTTCAGAACATTTCTCCTGTGGGTAAGAAAGCTTTGGGTGGGTTATAGAATTTTAGCCTGCATATTGCAGTGGACCTAAAGATACCTCCATGCATCTCTGTCGTGACAGACTGGGTATGCGGAAACCTATCTGCCATCCGTGATGGAGTCCGACTCATTCATTTTTCAGATGAAGACACTGAGGCTTATAAAAGATACTGTGAGTTTCACCTTGTTCTCTCTTGGATCACTCTCTGGGGGAAGCTGCTGTCATGCTGTGAGACACTCAAGCAATCCCTCGGAGAAGTCCATGTGCTAAGGAACCAAGCCCTCTTACCCACAACCAGCACTGCTTTGCCACCCATGTGAATGAGCCATTGGGAAGCAGATCTTCTAGCCCAAATCAAGCCTTCAGATGACAGCAGCTCAAGCCAATATCTTGACAGCAACCCTGTGAGAAACCCTGAACCAGTGCCACCCAGGTAGGCTTCTTCTGAGCTTCAGATCTGTAGACACCGTGGGGTAATAAAGGTTCATTGTTGTTTTAAACTGCTAAGTTCTGGGGTAATTTGTTACGCAGCAGTAGATAACTAATGCAGAAGGAAATGAGAGAATGACTTTAAAAGGGCTATATCTCTTTTATCTATCTTAGCGATTATTTTCATATGAAAACCTGCATTTTACGTCACTGCATTTTAACTTTATTTTGTATAAGTCACTTGATCCTGCAAGTGAGGAGTAGCAGGATCAACTCAACACGAAGTCATCACTAACAGAAGATGTGAAATCTCACACTCCAGAAATGAAATTCAGAGGGTTTGAGCCAGTGCTATTTCCCCATCCCTGGTATATGGAAATTAGGATTCAGAATGGTGTGTTTCCAGATGACACCCTTGAGACCTCACAGCCTCGTATTAGCATCTAGACTGGTCAGCTTCTCATTAACATTTCACCCTAAGCCTTCTGAATCCCCTTGATGACTTTTGCACACACTAATTGAAGGCTTTACTTTAGGAGAGAAAAATAATAGACAATATTTTTAAACTGCTTTTGGTGTTACCAAAAAAGCATTGTGGATCAAAGCTCATCAGTATTTTACACAATTAATCGTATTGAACAAAATGATATGTCTCATATTTCTTGTTGGGGTCTTATCTTTTCTTTCCTTCAAAACCAGAGATAGATACATAATTCTTTAAGGGAAAACTTTATACAAAATTAAGTGCTTTAACAGATATTTAGGAAAAATTCTTAAATGTTTTTAAGAGTTCAAAGCCTTTTAAATCCCCTCATCCTTGGGTCATACTGAGAGTTTTTTTTTTTTTAATCGCCTTAGGACCCCAAATATTTGCTAGTTTTTAAATCATATTTTGCATATTTGTATATTATATATCTTTTTATTCAAATATTTTAATGTTGAATTGGATGGATTTGTTGGACCTTTTATTTGAAACAATTATCCCATGGCATGAAAACATTTTCTATGTGACATATTACTTAGAAACTTGTCCTAACGCAGAGAAGCCAGTCCTGTTATAGTTCAAAAATATTTTTTATCCTTATCATGTCTAAAATAGAAAATCCTAACTATTTTTACTTTTTGCCTTACTTTTGTAAAATTAAAACTTTTCTCATATTATCTCTCACCCACATATTAATATTGGGCTTTATCCCCCCAAAACACTAGGCCTAAATGAGCAACAGAGAAGGACAGCAAAAATCTTCCTGAAGGTTAAGGGCATTAGGTTCTAGTCTGATTCTCTCACTGGATGATTGTGGGAGTTTATCCAAATTACTTTCATGTGTTGGGACTCGGTGTCCTCATCTATAAAATACAGTGTCTGGTGGATGATCTCTAAAGTCCTTCCAGGTCCAACATTCTAGGCTTCTTAATGAAGCATTGCCGACCTGCCTTGTGATAGTGACAAAAGTACTCTGCTTCCTGATATGAAACAATGAACTTAAAACATCATCTTTGAGGTATCTCCATACTACTTTCCATGGAGGTTGTACTAGTTTGCAGTCCCACCAACAGTGTATAAGAGTACCTTTCTCTCTGCATCCATGTAAACATTTGTTGTTTTGGGACTTTTTGGTAAGAGCCATTTTCACTGGAGTTAGGTGATATCTCATTGTGGTTTTGATTTGCATTTCCCTGATGATTAGAGACGAACATTTTTTCATGTGTTTTTTGGCCATTAGTCTATCTTCTTTTGAAAAGTTTCTGTTCATGTCTTTTGCCCACTTTTTATTGGGGTTGTTTGATTTTTTTCTTGCTGATTTTCTTGAGTTCTTTGTAGATTCTGGTTATTAGCCCTTTATTGGAGGTATGGCTTGCAAATATTTTCTCCCATTCCATAGATTGTCTATTTGCTCTATTGATTGTGTCCTTGGCTGTGCAGAAGCTTTTTAATTTGATCAGGTCCTAATTATTTATTTTTGTTGTTGCTGTGATTGTTTTTGGGGTCTTCTTCATAAATTCTTTGCCTAAGCCAATATCTAGAAGAGTTTTTCCAACATTTTCTTCTAGAATTCTTATAGTTTCATGACTAAGTCTGTTATCCATCGTGATTTAATTTTTGTGAGAAGGGAGAGGTGCAGATCCTGTTTTAACCTTCTACCTCTACCATTTGATCCAGAATCCCACTACTGGGTATTTACCCAAAGGAAAAAAAGATATTTTATAAAAAAGACACTTGCACTCAAATGTTTATAGCAGCACAATTCATAATCACAAAGATGCGGAATCCACCCAAATGCCCATCAATACATGAGTGGATTAATAAAATGTGGTATATGTATACTGTGGATTACTACTCAGCCATAAAAAATGGTGAACTAGTATCTTTTATAACAAACTGGATGGAATTGGAAGCCATTCTTCTTAGTGAAGTATGGCAAGAATGGAAAAACAAACACCACATGTACTCAATACTAAATTGGATCTAATCAATCAAACTTATGTGCACAGACAGAAGTAAAATTCAAGGGAAATCAAGTAGGTGGGGGGGAGGAGGGGATGGCTAAATTCACACTAATGGGTACAATGCACACTAACTGGCTGAAGGGCACCTTTATAACTTCGACTCAAACTGTACAAAAGCAATCATGTAAACCAAAATATGTGTACCCCCATCAAATTCTGAAATAAAAAAAAAATTGTCTTTGACCTGTTAGGGACACCAAAAGGACATATTTTACATCCTTTGTCTTCAAACAGGTACAGAGTTGTTATTCCCATTTTACTACTGCTATAGACTGAATGTTTGTGTCCCTCCAAAATTTATATGTAAAATCCTAATGCCCAACGTTATGAAACATGGAGGTGGTTCCTTTGGGAGGTGATTAGGTCATGAGGGTGGAGCCCTCATGAATGGGATTAGTGCCCTTATAAAAGAGAGCTCCTGGACAGCTTCCTTGCCCTTTCTACCACGTGAGGACACAGTGAGAAGACGGCCATCTATAAACCAGGAAAAGGGCCTTACCAGACGTCGAATCTACTAGTGCCTTCATCTTGGACTTCTCAGCCTCCAGACCTGTCGGTAGTAAATTTCCGTTGTTTACAAGCCATCCAGCCCATGATATTTTTGTTATAGCAGCCCGAATAGCCTAAGACAACTACTAAGAATAGGAACAAGGTATGTAAGGTTTCTAACTATGAGAAATTTGAGGCCTTCCTGGTTAGCTTTCTCTGGATGGGCTAATATTTAAAAATTAATTTTGTTTTGTGATTAAGCAGTGATACTAAAAAAGTACAAATGGGCACAGAGAATAAATAACATTTACTGCATGCTTACTATATACTAGATATTGTTCTAAAACCTCATCTGCATGAAATCATTTAATACAACAAGCCTATGAAGTAGATACTATAAGTCTTCCACTTTACAAATGAGGAAACTGAGGCACAGAGCAATTAAGCAACTGGCCTGAAGTCACATAGTTCGTAAGTAGCAGTGTTGGGATAAAAACCTGGGTACTTTGTGCTCTTAATCCCCTTGCTGAACACATGAAAAGATATAAATCTTCTAAGTATCAGCAAAATGAAAATAAACTACGTGCTGTATGTTTTAATGCAACAAATTAGCAAAACGTTTAAATATGTGAAAATTAGATAATATCTAAGGTGGACAAGTATATGGGGAAAAGGTTGTTTTTCATGTTCTTCTGGTGGGAGTGTAAATTGATGTTGCAATGTAAGTGCATTTTTGAGGGGGCTTCTTCCTAGAGTACCATGCACATGTGTGCGAGGTTATACAAAGTAGTACTGTTATAACTGAAAAAAATTAAAATCATCTAGAGTGGAGGAGGGGAAACTAAACAAATAGCCTCAGAATTGCTAGAGGTGGGGCCTGTGCATTGGTTTTACTTTAAAGCTCCTTAAGTGATTCTAGTGCATTGGACTAGAAACCACTGGACTAGAAACTAGAAACCACTGGACTGCAATACTCCATTGGATGGAATATTGTGCTTTCTTCTTTTTTTTTTTTTTACTGAGATAGATATATATGTAACTGACATGGACAGAAATTTGCAGAATATGTATTGTATGATGCCATTTATGAAATAAAACAATCCTGTGCATTTCTATGGGCATATGTACATATATGTAAATACGGTAGTGCTGCGCCCCCCCCGCCCCGCCTTGTCCACAGTTTTGCTTTCTGAGGTTTCAGTTACCACAGTCAACTGAGGTCTGAAAATATTAAATGAAAAATTCCAGAAATAAACAATTCGTAAGTTTTAAATTGCACATTGTCTGGGTCCATCCCTCCCAGGACATGAATCATCCCTTTGTCCAGGGTGTCCATGTGGATATACTATGAGCCATTACTGTATAGGAAAAACATAGTGTACGTAGGGTTCATTCACTACTATCTGCGGTTTCAGGCATCCACTGGGGATCTTAGAACATGTCCCTCAAGGATAAGGGGGAATAAAGAGGGACAACTGCATGCCAAAAAAATCTATTAATAGATAGATGGATGCCAAAGGGACATGTGGTCGTCAGGGGAAGAACCAGAACTGGGGATGGTGGTCAAAATTTTAGCCTTATCGGTAATGTTTTTAATGTCTTACAAGTAGATAAAAAATAAAATTAAAAGACTTTATAGAAGTTAAGAAATGTATACATGAAAGCAATACAAAAATAGAAAAGCAAAAAACCCAAAATACCACCTAGAAAAAAACCATCCTTAAAATTTCGGTGTATTTCCTTCCTATTTTTTGTCTGTGCTTACATATATGTTCATTTTAATCTTTTCTTGCTCTTTTTACACAAAATAAGAACTATTATTACATGCTGCTTTTTCCCTTTCCAGTTGGCTCAGGTTTTCTCCATGGGGCTCCTGGGGCTCGTGCAGCTGTCGCCAACTTTCCAGCCACCTCTTGGGCCCTCCATGAGGGCCTGGCTAGGGGTGTGGGCTGGGGTGTGGGTCAGCAGTAGGGTGGGGACTATGACATCACATGGACAATCGCTTATGGGGGTTTGCAGGGCTCCCCTAACCCTGCCCCAGGGCTTAGTGTTCCTGATAGGGGATTTAAAGTGTTGGGAAACGGAAACATGGAAACAGCTCCTCTTAGCATGTGAGTTTGTTACTTGACTTTCAGATACATTTTCAGTCTATATGAAAGTAGGGGGTCACCTATAATGGACTTCCTCCCAAGAAACGGGATCAAACTGTACAAAAGGACAGGAACCGGGTCATGTGATTTAAAAGGGACCCAGCTGACACCTCTAACCCTCCAAGTGGATGTGACTATGTCTTCCAGGCTGCATGCAACAATATTACTCAATTGGTGGCATTGCAAAGGTGCTGTTCCCATGGCTTATTTCAACCCCCACATGTTTATGAAGCAACTCCTTTGTGCTAGGCACTGGATAGAGACAAAATACTAAAGAACTTATTGCTGGACTATGGGCTCCTGTGGATCAGAAGGGACAACATGTACATGAAGAGTCTGATTCAAGGCAGACTGTCCTGTGCAGGAGCCCTAACTACAGGAGCCCTAACCAATGTGTCAGATATGGGTGTAATAACAGGGATAATAGGATGAAATTCTGCTATCCCTAAATCCATATGCATGGGGGGAATGGGAATAGTTAGTTCCCAGTTTTCCTAACTGGCTTGCATTGGTTCATTCTTGAACTCAAAACGCAATCACAACCCTGCCATGGCTAGATTGCCATCTCTGTGTTCATGCACATTGGTTGCCTAAAGAAGTATGGCTGCATTTCAACTCCGGTTCTGGGGCAGTTAGCATTAAATATTCACAGTCTCTTAACACCTGGGAGGCAGTGTGAGTTTCAACCTTTCTGGACTCTATTTCCTCATTTGTTCTTTTTTGAGAATCAAATGAGTTAATGGATGTGAAAGCAGGTTCTACATTTTAAACAGCTACAGAAACGCAAGGCTGTTATATAGATTTTCATCAGAGCTGCAGGTTTGCTGAATGTTTATATTTCATCCTTGGAGACCCTTGCTTTTATTTGCAATGCAGTATTCGCCTCCTCATTTTTTGTGAGACTAATCTTTTTATCCAATGTCTTGAGTCTGTTTGCTAGAAAGCTATCTAGGTGACACTGTTGATATTCAAAAGCCAATCTGAAAACACTTTCTATCTAAGAAGTGTCAAAAATCACAAATGTGTATCTTTTTTTAAAAAATTGACTTTATCCACTGTTTTACAACAACCCTGATGAAAACATTGTCAGTTTTAGGTGTACATCTGCTGTGAATATTTCTGGTATTCTTTCTTCATTGGCCTGAATGTGGTTCTTGATTTATTCCTTTTAAATGACCGGGTAATCCCTGGAGGAATATCACAATCTATAAGTAGCACTATTTACAATAAGATGGATTTTCCTATCTTGCTAATTAGAGTATTAATTTCCATTTACAAGTGGGTAATTCCTAGCATCAATCCTTGTCCTGTCATTGGGGCGGGGGCTGTTATTTTCAGAGAAAGCCCCAGGAAGATCTATCTTTTTCTATTCTAACCTCCAGTTGTTTTACCACATAACAGGAAAAGAGAGGAGAAAAAGGATAAGATCATCTCCTTGGTGGTGGACTAAGGCAGAAATTCACACAGAACTACGACACTCTGGATTTCATTGGCAGCTCGGAATCATTTTGGTTGCCCTCTGTGCCTCGTCCTTCTACGACCAAAATAAATCTCATCCCCACACCAGGCATAAAAGCATTACCATCATTACTGCAATATTTACATTCCCATTCCTCTCCCCTTGCATGTTTCATTCCATCACCAGGTGTGAGAAGAAAATCATGCAGTAAAAACCTTTCCCCACATGCTCTGTTTCTCTGCTTTGAACCCTCAGCCACAGCTGCCAGCGGGGGCACCTCGAGGGCTTTCAGGAGTTCAATCAGTTCCTAGATAAGAGCTTCACAAGATGTTAACTTTCACACTGTTTTTCTCTATGACTTGGATTTTCCACTTACTGAGTAGTCTCATAATTTCCTTTCTAATGGGACACAGGAGTAGTGAGAAATATGAAGACGCTTCTTGAGCTGTAGTTCAAGAGCTTAGGAACCCCCAAGAAAAAGGCTGACTTTCTCCCCTCTTCTCTTGTTATTGGTTCCAGAACAATGAAGGTCAGAGGAGGATCAAGATCTGGAAAGCAGCAGAGACTGGAAGTCAAGGTGAGGCATCCACACCTGAGCTGGACCAGGGAGGACCCAGAACCCAGTGGTCAGGCTGGAGGGCTTGGACGGCGTTGGCCAAAGGACATGGTGCACAGCCAGTCCTTGGAGCTTATTTGGGCTTCTTATAGCACTTCATCTCTGCACCAAAGTTCCAGAACAGGGAGCAGGGGCTGCAGAAGTCATCTAGTCTTTTCTCTTCCTGACTGGTGACCTGCAGCTTTCA
>RJWJ010036349.1:0-16134 GCA_004363605.1 Indri indri | reverse complement strand
TGCAGGAGACTCATCTCTGAGGCTACTTTTACAGAACAAGGAGGGTCTCATTGGTGAGCTCAGCTCCAGCCAAGATAAAAGGCTAAGGATGCCTACATGCTGCTCATGTTTTAAAGAGAAATGATATGTATGAACGATAATAACTACCAGAACGTTCACTGAAAACTGGCCATGGGCTGGGCACCTATCAATCCTCACAGCCACTGTTCCACTGTTGAAGGGATCTTCTATTACAATCTTCAATTTACAGAAGAGGAAACAGGCTCACAAGCAAAGTGACCTGCCCAAAGCCACACCTCTCAGCCCAAGCCCTTGCTCTTGGCCACTGTGCGCCCAGCATCACGGCTGCAGCCGGCACTTCCTCCTTCAACACTGGGTCTTGGATGCGTCTCCCTGGAATCACCTTAGGGCACATTTTGAAAATGCAGATTCCTGGACTCCACGTCACAGGTTCCGATTTAGTATCGGGGATGGGGCCTGATTCTGAAGCAGAGCGATGTCTGCAGGTCAATGAACTAGAATGTGAGATGCAGGGGAGACACGGCTGAGGGAGGCTGCCAGGACTGAGCTGACAGAGAAAGAGAAGCGCTCCTTGGAGATGCTCGAAAGAAAGGGCAAGCTGGGGGCTTCGAGACAACCCACAAATATGGGACTCTAAAAGACCAGACCACCCCAGTTCAAGGCCCACCTCCTCTGCGAGCCTTCCGGTTCACACTAATCCCTGTTCTCCAGATTTCTGCAGCTCCAGTGTGGGTGCCACAGTTACACTCCACATTAAGTCACTTTCCTTTACTTTACAGATAGTTATTGCATAAATGTTATTTGCAAATAACTGTCAGGATCGGAATAAGTGACAATTCTTGCACACAAAGATGCTCAGGGCAATATTACTTATAATAGTGAAAAAACTACAAACAAAATGTCCAGCAGATTAAACTGTGCAGACATTCTAAATAATGGTTTGGAGCATATTTCATGATATGGAAAATGTTCCCATTATGTCAAGTGGATTGGAAGAAAATATATCCCAATGTTAGCGTGGGTATCTTTGGGTGGCCAGACTACAGATGACTTTTGTTTTCTTTTTAAATTTTTCTGCATATGACTAATTTTCAACAAGAAACAGATTACTGTCATATCAAAAATGTCATTATTCAAAGCTTGCCGGGAGTGGAAAAAAAAAGTCATTAAAAAAATCATAGCAACAAAGAAAGAGTGAAAGTGAAAGCAAAAGAGAGAGGCCGTTTTCCTCCAGGAGCAAGTTGGAAAACGGGCAAGTTGTGTGCGGAGCAGTTACTCCTACTCTGTGCTTCCACTCACCTGGACCTTCCCTCCCGGCGACTCTGCATCACGGAAGTTGTGCTTGACTGTCTCCCTGTTACAGGGTGACGGTGGGGACCGTGCCCCCTTGGTCACCCTCGTGCCCACATCACCGAGCAGAGGCCTACACTTGGCTGCCTCTTGATAAATACTTGCTGCATGCAAGCATGAATGAGTGAGTGACTGGATCTCACCTCTCCAACTAAGCTAACGGTGCCTAGAGGGCAGGGCTCACATCATACATAGATCTCCGAACATCCCTGAACACCAGTGTTGGGCATATAGTAGGTGCTTAATAAAGACCTGCTTTTCTGATGGGGATCATGTCAAAAAGGAAGCATGCCTGCTGACAAGAGCCTGCCTCCTGCATGCCTCCCCCAGAGTTGAGGCAGGACGCCAGTGTCAGTCGGAGCCAGCCCGCCTCACTGTCGATGCTGCGTGGAACTGAATAGCTGATTTTGTTTGCTTAGAGAAGCAACCAGGTAGCCCTGGACCTCCATCTGCAAAAGCAGTCATGCCATAACACAAGGCTCCACCCTACCTCTTCTGGAAAAAGATTGATAAGCATAATGATGATGTTTTAATGAGCTTAATTGCACATTCCTGATGTTCTTGCAGAGTTGCCAACCAGCTAGTTCGACGTCCAGCAGTTTACTTGTAATAACTTTCCCCCCTTTCTCTATGCCAGGGAGCATAATTATTCCTGCGGTGATCCCACAGTTCAGCTCTTTCTCTCTCCCCTCCCCTCCCTCTCTCTTTTTCTCGCTGTTTTTTCCCTTTCTGGGAATTACTCTAAATGGGTATCTTTGAAAGGAGGGTGGCAGGCTGCTTTTGGTACGGTACTTACCAAGAACCCTTTTATCAAAGAAGCCCTTGTGAGCATGCGCTGGACCCGAGCCAATCAGATCATCTCGCTGTCTGTTTCCGAAGAAAATCTGACCCTGGTATGCAAGTCAAGCCAGAGTCTGCAGACAGGCTGACTGCACTCCTAGGCCAACCTGTCTTAGCTGACTGAAAAAATGCTGACGGGAAAATTACCTGTTTGGCTCCAGACGGAATTAACATTTTCTTATATATATACACAAGTATGTTTATTATTTTTTGTTTAAAAGCGTTCGCCTATCTAATATATTCATTAATGTTATCTGGTCAGTACTTGAAACATTTTGAAATATGTGCAAATGCAATAAGGCTACAGGGCCTGGAGGCAAAATAAGATGAATTTTCTAATTAAATGACAGAAAACTGTTTTGGGATTAACGAATAGCAGTGCTGTAATCTGTTTATGGGCGCTGCTCTGTGCAGGGGCATTTGGTCCACGTACAGGCCCTGGTGGGTTATAAAGACCTGGATACTGAGCACTCCTACCCTCCACTACCCTTCCTCAACCCACACCCCACCTTGAAGCAAGAACTGCCAATAGATCGTGCGGCCCCTGCCTTGGCGGACAACGGCCTCTTCTCAGAGAGCATCTGCTGGACTCTGCTTTCCCAGGCAGGCGTCTTTCTGCCATGGGTGGTAAAGTCATGCCACAGAATTTCAGTCGAACTTATCTTCCGAGCAGAGTCTCAGAAACCTCTTCAACCCCCAGTCCCCAAATCATCTTATGAACACATTTTTGACATTTCCAGAAAAGGTCATCATTGAGAAACATATTTTATAATTTCTAGTTGAGGAAAGTCCTAACTTATTTCCTCTTTCTTAGACCCAGTCTAGATTGTCGCTTCCCTCCCTCTTCCTCTGAAGAGCCAGGTCTGTGGATGCTGTACACACGGAGTGCCAGGTGCTGGGCCACCTGCCAGGGCAGTGAGACAGAGATGTGGCCTTGTCCTCAAGGACGGGGTCTGGACACCTCAGTTCCTCTACCTTAGGTGACTTCTTGCAGCTTTTGGTATTTTCAGAATTCGTTTGAATGCTTAAAAAATAATAACAGGTTTATACCAGTAAAGTGTTAACAGTGGCACAAGGGAAAGGTGTTAGAATTATTGTGCCATGTCCTTTTTCTCTCTGCTTCTCAGAATTTTCCAGAATTTCTACAATGAACTTTTACTTTTGTAGATATAAAATATGCTATTAAGAAGAAACTTCCTGGGAGCACTGAACAGGCACATTACTGAATTCTACAGGGAATAAATTGAGGGACGACAGGCCAGGCCACACTCAGGAGTAGTACAGGGGTGTTTGAATGCATCGCGGGGGATTTTAACGAGCGGGGCAGCTTGAGGATCACAGCTGGCTTGGGCCAAGTTCCCGAGTGTTAAATCAAGCAATAACAAAAACGTGACTATGTTTTACATATGAGATTTCCTAACTTCCTGAGAAGTAAACAGTCCCCCTTGGTTGTCTCTCCTAAGGAATGTCTACGGTCTTGCTGTTGGCTCAACGTTTTTCCAGTTTTCTTGTTTTTGCAGAAGTGCGGTGTCCCAAAAAGCCCTATTTTCTCTGGTGATCCAGCTTACGCATTCACATAACATCGGGGGCGACATCAAATCGCAGCAAGATGTTTGGGTGCTGGGCCTCTTCCTGGCTCTTGGATTCCCACCTGTGCTGTGTGCGGTGTTCTTCCTCGCATAGTTTTAGACCTGACCCTGCAAAGCATGCTTGGAAATTCTCTGATGGTTTGATTCACTTTGACCTAAAGGGTTTCTTCCTGAAAGGGGTTTCTTTCTCTTTCATAAGCCCCACAAAGTCATGGGTATAGGCTGAAATTGAGGCTTTCCCAACCATGAGAGAAAGAAATATCCAATTCTTTTCATATAAATATATTCACAGAAAATAATTCTACTCTGTTCCTGGCTACTTCAACTCTGGGTCTCAGGGAAGAAAAAAAGTCTGTTGCTGCCCTTACATGGTCTCTTTTCCCATACCCAGGGATAAAAAGCTAATTTTTATCACCGAATTCTATCTCTGAATGGCCAATGAAAAAACTGATGGAAAAAATTCTTTGCAAATAGTGCATGGCGTGCCTATAAAACTATTCGATAACAGTAATTACAGGTTTGGTCTCAAGAGCAAACAATTACCCTGGAGGGAAAATGTTCACTTTTTAAGCAGAATAAACTCTTTCTAGGATTTGCATACTATCTACCATTCTGAGAATAGTTAACTTTGGGGGAAAAACAAAAAACAAAAGATAAAAACGAACAAACTCAATCTTTTTCTAGAGTTGAGAAAAGTAATTTGAGAACATCTTTCTGGTTATAGTATTAAGGGTTGTATTATTATTATATTCAAAAGAGTGAAGTTTTGGCTATTTCTCTCATGCATGTAAACCTGGCAAAGGAATTCTTTTTTTTTTCTTTTTTTTTTGAGACGGAGTCTCACTGTGTTGCCCGGGCTAGAGTGCCGTGGCGCCATCCTAGCTCATATCAACCTCAAACTCCTGGGCTCAAGCTATCCTCCTGCCTCAGCCTTCGGAGTAGCTGGGACTACAGGCATGTGCCACCATGCCCGGCTAATTTTTTCTATATATTTTTAGTTGTCCAATTAATTTCTTTCTATTTTTAGTAGAGACAGGGTCTCGCTCTTCCTCGGGCTGGTTTCGAACTCCTGAGCTCAAACAATCCGCCCTCCTTGGCCTCCCAGAGAGCTAGGATTACAGGTGTGAGCCACTGTGCATGGCCTGGAATTCTTTTTTTAAAAGTAAGTTGTTGAGTCTAACAGCTGATAATACAACTCTGTATATGTTATTGTTATAATGTCTATATATTGCTGTCTTCTTAGGGCAGAATCTATTTTATGTAATTGAATCCCTTTGAAAGGTAATTTTTCCAATGTATAACTAAATATGATCTAATTTATAAGAAATTTAATGTAAAATACACATACAAATCAGGAAAAAAATCCTTTTTCACATCTTACTTATTGATTTATAAAATATGGTTTCAGAGTCCACAAACCACAGACCTCTATCATACAAAAAAAAGGCAATTAGGAAAAAAAGTCCTTGTACGTGAGCTGAAGTCCCAAAAAGAAGCCTACACTATTTCCAACGGAGAGACTGTCAAGCCACCATAACCCCCATGAGCTGGATTTTAGAGAAGTAAATACATGAACACCAACCAGGCACCAGAATTCTTTCTTCCCAATACACCGATACAATAGTTGGACAGTTCAATATAGAAAAGAATCCATGGTTTATCAAGTGGAGAAGACATTTTAGTCTGAAAGTTGTTCTTCACCTGCCTAAAGCAAATGGGCCTTATAAAACCCTGGCAGCCATAACGGGAAAAAAAACCCCACATTTTTAATGGTCGTTTTTCCAACACATATCCCCCCCGAAGGAGAATCAAACCTTCAATGTTTTCAAAGATCTCTCAAATAGCACAAAGGTCAGGAAGTGCTAGAGCAACAGAAATGCAGTGGGTGGACTCCGAGAGCTACTCTTTCGGCAACTGTGGCCGGTGAGACAGAGACCCCTCTGTCGTTAGGTACGAGGTCTGCCTCTGAGGAGTCAACAGAGTAATCAAACTAGCACGAGCCGGGAAAGACAGAGAAGGATCAGAGGACAGAATGGAAGCAGGATGACAACAAAGGAGGCTCTGGTTGGAGCCAGGCTGGATTCTGTCCTGGTAGCTTCTGGCTGTGGGTGTCACCACAGCCTAGCAGGGAGGAATTGGTAATTAACACGTGCACCCTTCTCATGACCGCATATTCTCATGGTTACACTATAGCTGCTTTCAGTTTACAGTGTTACGTTACCTGTCTATAGTTAACATCTACACTGTGGCTTCGGTGCTTCTCAACTTGAGAAGACAGACCTGCCTCCTCTCTGAATTCTGAGTTAAAGAACTCTTTAGTTGTTGTTAAGAGGTGCACCTGAACATTTGTAATCTCCCTCCTGGTACCTGAATGGGTAAGACTGGGTCAGTTGCAGCCATTAGAGAAGCTGCCCAACCTCCGCCGGCTCTACCATCATGAAAACTCGTCGTTGAGCAAAGGAAGCACGGGCTGCCATCTGCAAGGATTTAAACAGCTCCAAGTGATTGCGCAACCAATGAGAGTCGTTAGAGATCGACTCCTAACCTTGGCAGGTGTGTGATATCAAATCGATCCTTTTATGTGGCTTGCTTTTTGCACTATTCTAAAATGCATCATCTCTAGTATGGTACTTGGGAGTCCCAGACTCTCATTCCATTTCTTTGTTTCCACGGGGAGATAGACAATTTTATTCCTTTTATTGGATCTACTTACAAAAGTGACTATAATTGCCTCCAAAGAAACTATAAACTTTAGAAGATACGGATGACATTTTAAGTGAAATCTTAAATGCTCCCCAACAAGATGTAGGTAGCTTGCTTCTGGTCCAGAAGCAAGGGTGCACCTTGCAAGATCTTGGTTTAGTAATTATTGAACACTGCTGTTTTCCTCTATATGCTTAGGTAGACAGTAGGGAGTTAATTATTGAGCACTTACTGTGTGCCTGGCAATGCCAGATGTGGTCCGCTCCCCGCCCTTGCTCTCTGTATGTGCCCCTGTGCCGTCTCAGCTACAACGCATCCCGGAGTTCCAGAAAACCTTTCTTCTGTCATTGCCTATTCTTAATTCTTTTCTCTTAAATCTTACCACAATCTTAATTCTTTTGTCTCTCCTCAAAAGATAAGCACTCCACACCAAACACTAGTTTAAGCACTGACATTATTTTATAGGACTATGAAACCTTCAATATCCATTTACGGTTCAGATAGAAAAAGGAGGGGGTGAAACAACCTCAACCCAGGAGGCAATGTAAAAAGAAGAGGACAAAACACATATTCATACACTCACTCTTAAAAATAGGGGAAAACCAATTGGGAAACTTTCATTTTCTTCTTGGACGTCTATTTTAAAAAATCCCATGTGGTATGTGTGTCTACGGAAACCTTCGTTATCTCAAAGATAGTGAGGTAGTAGAGGCTGCTGTTGCCATGGAACAAGCAGTATTTGCTTTTTATTCTATTGCACAGTATCTAATTACAGAGACCCTGATAAAATTACGCATTCCTAAGCACAAATTATGGTCATTCTACAGGAGCCTTCATGTACATACTTTGTCAAATTTCATTAAAAAAAAATCAGGGATGACTTTGTAGACTCCTGGGGATAAGCAGTGCCTCCTCTAACCAGAGTCAGCCCTTTCCAAGACGGAATTCTCTGGAACCTGGAGTGTGAGCTGTGGGAGTGTCCTAGGTGTAAGAGGCAGCTCACTTAGTTTATTCTCCCACAAAAGCCTAAACTGAAACTCTAAAGCCCTTTCTCCCATAGGACTGTTGCCCAAGACATATATTATTATTTAAAAATCTCCGTGTCCTCCCCAAACACAGTAATGGGTTGAATAGCATGGAAGGGTTAACTGCTCTTGTAAGTTACAGACACAGGTGACGCTGGCTCCTCATTCATCTCTATCTCCAGATAACCACTGCCCTGAAGTTAATGGGTAAGCTTCTGCCCCTGTTTCTATACTTTTACTACATATTTGTGTACCTATAAACATACATAATACTCTGTATGCAGCATTTTGAAAATTACCTTTTGACTCAACAGTTTTATAATGCATATATGTATATGTAGGTGCATGATTCATTTATTTTAACTGCTGTATAGTATTCTATTACGTTGAACTTCCTGCCGACTTAAGTTGCTTCTAAATTTCTTCTATTCCAATGTTGTAATAACATCCTGGTATATGGCCTCTTGTCAGTACCTGCAAGAATTTTTTTTTTGACATCTTCAAGCTGGAATATAGCTGAGTTTAAGAGAGCTGATTTCCAGATCCCTAACTTCCATACGTACCTTGCTAACACCTGAGAACACGCCTAGTATCCAGGCACCTTGCAGTTTTTCACTTCTTTCCTCAACTGCTGTCTCCTCCCAAAGAAATTGTTCTGCCCTGAGGTAAAAACTTCCATAGAGCCAGATAAAGAGACAGTTGCTGTAAGTAGCTACTCCTTTAATCAAGCACCACAGATGCAATCTGGAGATTTGAGTTCCTCCCTGTCTTACATGTATTCCTATCAAGGGTGAAGCATGGTGTTCGGCCCACGTTGGGATAGTCTGAATTCAGTTATATTGTTGAGTGGGGTGGCACAAGTTTTGACAATCCCTGGCCATGACTTCACCTTTTCCATCTCCTAACTTCTTTTCAAAGGATACGGTTCTCCTGGTAAAGTCTTATCAGGACAAAACAAGACAGTGTCAGTAAGAAGTACTGATGGTGGCAGCACCTTACGTCCCCCAGGTGCCAAATTCACAGAGAGGCTTGAAGCTCTGTGCTCCATACACCTACCTAAGGCCTCTGTACTGGCTTCCCACTTACCTTAGAATTAGAACAGAAATGACATGTTGTCCTTGGGACATGTACTAACACATTTATTTATATTGAAAAAAATTAAGCTGGACTCGTTCTGTTAGAAAATAAGTCGACTTGGGTTGTTTTACTTGAACACGAAGATTGGTTTTACTAACTGGGTCATATAGGGAATGCTCCATAATTTGAATGAGCTACATCTGTAACTCCAAGGTTTTATTAAGAATATATTTAAAGTCTATAAGATAAGAGAATTTCCTAAAAAATATTTTATTGGCAAAGATGAATGGATGTGAACAGTAGTTTGATTCTTCCCAACTCTTTCCAAGTACATTTAAACAAGGTGTCTGAAGGCGAAAAGAGTACCAGGTGTCATTTGTGTGTGAAATATTTGTGCATGTGTATAGTCATCTTGCTTTCAGAACAAGTAATAAAGAACTTGTTAGGCAATCTCTCTGCATGTCTGCTGTGGAATAAAAGTCTAGATAAAACATGATTGGCTCAGATAATATGATAGCATGCATTACGGTAGATGAGTCACCAACTGTACGAATAAAACAGAGTTCATTTAAATAGCTTTTTTATTGCTCTACACTGAGAAGCTAACCACCTGAGAAAAGAGGGCACAGCCTCTTTGGTAGTCGGTCTTATAAGTACAATTTTCAAATGCAACCCCAAATTGGATCACTGGATGATTAAATTGGCATTGTGCATCTAAGATGAACCGTGGGAGGTAACTGCCTGCTTGGGCGATGTTGCCTTGGGGCAATGTCAGCAGCCTACAGTGGAAGGGGTGTCTTGGCAGGAAGTCTAGTGCTGGTCCCACCATGTTTAGCTGAGCGACCTTTAGCAAGTCACTTCCCCTCCCTGAGCCTCAGTTTCCCCAGGTATGAAATGAGGGGTTAGAGGACCCATTCTCCTGAGGTTCCCTCTCATCACCCTGGCACATCACTTCCTCTCCAGGTTGTTCAAGGAACCCCAGTCCAGGCACTTCCCCCAGGATCCTTGGTCTGGGCATTGCATTGCCACTGTACCCTCCAGCTGGGTCATGTGAGTATGGCTGCCACCCCTGGGAACTTTTCAGAAACTTCCTAAGGGAACTGCTAGGTATAAGTGGGAAACACACAGGGAACCCTGTTTCAGCTCCCAAGAATGCGGCACTGTAACCTCTAAGTTTGTCAGAAGGAGGAAGCCACACTTTCCTTACTCCTCTTTGAGGGCTTTTATCTACACAACCCAGGCCACCAAGCAGGGGTGAAGAAGAATCCAGCATGTATCAAGACTTTCAGGGACCAATCAATATTTATTTTGCTCCCTTACCAATATTCTTACGTTTTATACTATGCACCCTAAGAGAAAAAAAAAAACTTAGTCATGCACCACAAAACAACATTTTGGTTGACAACTTAAACCATAAGATTATAATACCGTATTTTTACCGTACCTTTTATATGTTTAGATATGTTTACATATATAAGCACTTACCATTGTGTTACAGCTGCCTACAGTATTCAGTACAGTAACAGGCTGCACAGGTTTGTAGCCTAGGAGCAGCAGGCTATACCATATAGCCTAGGCGGGTAGTAGGCCAAAGGTTTGTGTAAGCACATTCTATAATGTATGGACAACAATGAAATTGCCTAAGGATGTATTTCTCAGAACATATCCCCATATCCCCATCATTAAGCCCGTACAGCTAATAAGTGTACTTGTGGCAGACGATAAAAATAGCCCTTTTTTGCTTTACATACGATGTAGAATAACATTTAGAGAATGTCTCAAGGCATTCCCCCTTTTATGGGAACTGTTCAGAGGTAAGGTGAAGTCCTAAGAGGGGAGACGGGAATAAGATTCAGGTGGACCCCTCTGGGTAACAGTGAATAAATGTGCAGGCCCCCAAGTCTGAGTGTCCTCATTCACGTCTGGCCTCCACCATGTGTTGGCTGTGTGGCTGGGCTGGGCAAACGATTGGATCTTTGAGCCTCATTGTCTTTATCTGTAAATTGAAACAGCCCCATAGGATTCTTGTGGGGATTAAACAAGATAAGCAACGTAAACATACTCGGCCCAGGGACTGGAGCATAGTAAGAATGAGAATATTTGTATTAACGTATTTTTATCATGCAGCCTTCTATTTCAGGCATATTAGAAAGTGATTCCACTGACTTCTTTAGTGGGAAAATCTAGCGGATAAGAGGTCAAATCCATCAGTCACGATAGCAGTCAACATTGAGTTTTCTTTCTCCCCAGGAATTTTTTCCATTATAAAATGGGAAGCCAAGTCAAATTTACTTAGTTAATTTTGGCCTGAGAGGTGCTCTTAGAACCCTCAACATTTGCCCGTAAGGTCAGGCTTATCAGTTCACGCTTGTTAGCGTGAAAAACTCCTTCCCTATCACTGCTTCTGCCACTTCCCTTATCCTGTCTTTCTTCTAGAACAAGTGGACTTGCAAGATACTTCACTCCCTGTCTTGGCAAACACACTTGCTTCTGTGAGAGTGAGTTCCGCCCATGTGCACAGCCGTGGGCTGGGACACCGGAGGCTTTATCAGACAGAAAGGCTTTCTTCTGCAGGTGCCAGGGCATTGAAAGCAGGGCCCCTGCTGGCTGTCCCCCTTCTAATTTGACTGTTAAGGACACCAGAACAAGTGTAAGAGGATGGTACTATATTTATTCAGTCCTTGGGGCAGAATGAGAAATATTCCCAGCTGGATGAGGAGCGACATAATTCTATTATGAACATGGGTGGAGCAGAGGCTGTGAGTTCTGTTTAGTATAGAGTTATCTGAAATTCTCTATTATGATAGAATTGATTTTAGATAGAAGTTAAATTCCAGAGTCTTAAAGGAAGTTGGCCCGGGGGTGCTCAGAAACAAAGCAAATGGGTTTCGAGATTTGGATGTCCATTTTTTATGTAGCGAGTGTTGACCAAGGGCTGTGTGCTGAGTGCTAAGCTGGGACAAGGAAGGGAAAGGTTTTGTAAAATAAGACGTGAATTAGCATAATTTAATAGATAAGAACTTGGCCTCTGACGACCGGGTTCAAATCCTAGTTCTGCCCCTTGCTACCTGCACGACTTTGCACAAGTCTCTTACGCTGCGAAGGCGGCTTCTCCTTTCCCTTATGGGCTTCAGGGTCAGACCCTCACTTGTTTGGGCTCCTTCCAAGGCTCTGGAAGAGGCCCTAGAAATATGCTCACTTGGCCAAATATCTTCGTAAAATTTGTAAAAATAAGATAATTTAACCACGATGTGTTATTACTGTCTTTCTATTCCGATTCCCCTTTGTGTTGCTTAGCATCGGTGTGGCCGTGGGCATTTTGGGGATTCGGCTAAGGGAGGTTGAGTTAGTGGTAATTTACTTTAGATGTAGAGGGATACATTTATATGTTCACAGTCATTTCCATGTTTGGTTAAATTACTGCTAGCTGTCTTGGGCTGGAAATGGTCAACTCATCTTGTGCTGGGACATGAGGGTGCAGGGCCAGAGGTCCTACTGTGACGTGAACGTGGTTAGAGCACCCAGCACTGGAAACGTGGGTGGCAGAAGGGAAAGGTACAGAGCCAGAAACTAGGCGGTGGGGAAAAAATTCCAAATCCTACAGCTGATATATGAAAAAAGTGCGAGATGCTTTCATTTGACAACAATCTTAAACGCTTACGTGACATTGCTAATACTGAACTACAGAGCAAAAGAAGCTTTTTAAAACTCTCAATAATAAAAAGCAAGTTTTGATCAACCATGTTAGAAGAAAAAAGTTAAGTATTTTCCTATTCTGCATAAAAATATTATAAAATAATTGATATATGAAGAAATAGTACAAGATTACGCAGTCAAAAATGCAGAGAAAAACGCATTATACATGTGTGTCAGTTAATAAAATGATGTCATTTTTCTGGACTTTGTGGTGTGTGTAGTATTTGCCTGCTTTAAAAAATTTGTTCTTGTACTTTCTTTTCTTGACCTCAACAAACATTAACTTTCATAACTAACTTTGAATTTAACCTTCCTTTAGGAGGGTGCCCCAAACCGCATACATATGCTTCGGGTCCCACAAAACCCTGGACCTGCTCCTGGAGATCTCAGTTTCCCGTGAGGATGAAATGAGAGGAAATGTATAAAGTCTTCTGCAATGTGATTGGCTCGTAGTGAGAACTCTGCTGAGAAGGGGACTGACACAGAGTCACAGGACAATGCCAGAAAGTGCAACAGGAGGATGGAGCAAGGAAGGAAAGCAGCACAGAAACTGGATCTTGAGCTTCTAGAAGCATCATCGAGCACAGCAGACAGCCAAGAGCACGTGCGAGGACCGAACACGCAAGGGTTGGGTTGGCAAGAGTTCCGGAAGAGAATTTCAGTGAGATGATGATAAAAATCATAAAGAGGACAGTGCTGGGCTCCGTGCCGGACCCCTGTGACCCCCCCTAACCTTCCCCGCAAACCCACGAGACGGTGCCACTGCAGCTCCACCATCCCCACCCCCAAACGTCGGGTCCGGGTATGTTCTGGAATTGAGAACGGCTGGGATCTTAAGAAGGGGATGCAACGCATGTGCCGCGTGTTCCACATCACCCCTGGCAGAATCTGGGGCAGCACCCCGTAATCAAGCACTAATATTTCCGCAATGAAATCTTTTACCTTTTAGCCACATTTAACTCAAATCAGATTTGTCTATACGGTTGTGGCGAGAGAGTGGAGGCCGAATCGGAAGGGGCTGGGAGTAAAGGCAGAGGGGCCAATTCTGAGGCTAAGCCGGTGGCCTCGACAAGAGAAGACGTGAGCTTGAGTGTGGTCTCCTCTGTAATGTGCCAGGGACATTTGTCTCCTGATAGGAGGCTGCTAAACCATATAAAACTGCTATTTTGGTAGGTGGAAAATAATTGAATATTGGCAATTTCTTACGGTTCAAATATTTGGAATATTAAAAAACACAAACCAACAAAGGAAAAGTACATTCTCCCTCCCTGAGGGTATCATCCCTCTTTCCTCGCACAGGGAAGGTCCCAATATTTGATCTAAACTTCTTCAAGATGCTGCAGACTCAGCCACTTGGTCTCATAAGCATCTCCTGAGGTCGAACGGATTCATTTACATTTGTAAAATATTAATTGTCAAACTTATGCTGGGAAGAAGAGTGTTCATTATATTATGTCCTGTATTTTTTTATTTCTAACATATTTGATTAAAATGTATATAACAGAAATACTTTTTTTGAAAAAACTTTTAAGAGGGTTCTCTCTTGAGAGAGAAAATTGAGAGGCAGCTGAAACTTCTCTTGCTGTTCCACAGGGGGTGGGAAGTTCATGAAACTTGGGTTTGCCATGTGGAGTTTAAATCCAAACCTCAGGAGACTCTAACCTTTGACAAGGAGAGAGGGTTGGGCATGAAAAATCTCCCCCTGGCTCCCGAGTAAGTCTAACATGCTCTAACCAGCTGGGGAGGAAGTGAAACAAGTGAAGGATGTGGTTGTTAATAGTTAATGGTTACTGAGTATCGACAACCTGCAAGGAGAAACCACATTGCAGGAGGGATCAGCCCTGGTTCTTGCCGTGTACACAGCCAGCCAGAAAGTAGAAGGCCATCCTTTTGTTACGAGTACCTACAGACGACTGAGTGAAATAATGAAATAAATAAAAAGATTACTGCATGAGTCATCTCTGGAAAGTAGTAAACATTTGCAGGCTGACGAGTTTCATCTTTTGTAAGAGTTAACATGAATGAAGATGATTTATAATGGGTCTGCACATTGTTTCAGGGAGCATTCATAGACTTTGATGGTGAGATGGTACATTTAACCTCTGAGTCCTAATGATGTTCTGTTTTCCAGATGAGCTTAGAGCTTGTCATATTCTAGACCTGGAACGTATAAATGGTATTATCTTTGCATATACAAATAAAAATCAATTCATTTTCCAAATGTTTAACTCATTCAGGAAGATACACATACACATACGCACACACAGAGATAGATCCCAGCTAAATCAACAACATTAGCAAATCTCTTCTTGCTTATCAAATCAGGATATATTAGGTTAAATAAAGGTGCTTAACTTATAAATCTACAAATAAACAGTTACGTTCCTAAATAGCATTTTGATTTATCATCTGAAACTGCATTTCCTGTTCATTTATAATAGCTTTTTGTAACTCTTCCCTTAAATAGAAGTAGTACATCTGTAAAACAAAAATATCTCAATAAAATATATTTTCTAGACTACAAACACACTGCATTTTCTTCTTGTGAAAATGTTCATAGAACAGAAATGCTTTCTAAAAACATTTTCTCCATCATATTTTTGCAGACACGCCAAAGGCAGTATTTTCTTACAGATTTGACATCCTGAAAGGAGATCTGTGTAAAACACTAGACTTAAGCAAACCATTTAGCAGCCTCTATTCCTGGACTATTGCAAGCCATTTATGGAACACAGCTTCTCAAAATCCACTAGTCTGCTTCACAACACTAGAGGGAAAACACAGTTTTGGGTTTCTTCTACCCCGGAAATACAACCACATTTCAAAGCTGAGTTTCAGGCTCCCCAAACTCTCGTCCCCTAGCAACTCTGATAATCTAAGCTGGCTATGAAGGTTAGGATGCTGGGGTTCCATATCAAGCTGTTTACTTAACGCATGTCACATGTGAAATAAGGATTGCTTTAGCTGAAAAAGCAAGTCATTTATAAGTGTGCATTTATAAGGGCAAAAGTCAAGGCAACTGTGCAAACCACTTGTCAACTTATTTAGAGGAAATTGTGTAATCAACTTAACATACCAGTTAGCCTTTACCTGTAAGGTCAAGCTCAGAGTTCCTGTCAGTCACCACACTAGCCTATTAATCACTCTGCAGGAAATTCCCCATTTTTCTTTAGATCAAACTACAGAAAGTAGAGTGCGAACAGGATCTGGAGAGGATTTCCTATTCGTTTCTTTGTTTGCTTTGACTTCCCTGACGTTTCATGATTTGATTTTTTTCAACTAGTTTGCTACAGAATTTAAAATAGGTTCAAAATGATATATTTCAATATATATTGCTAAAGGGACTTTTATCGCACAAAGGTAAATCTAGGTATTTGGTGGCTGGGTGCCAACTTACTGCCGTCGATGCCAACCAGAGATAGAAAGCGTTGACACTGCTGAACAAGTAACAGATCTTTCAGTCCAGAAAAAAAAAAAGGATACAAACTATTAAATTTAAAACCATTTCCCTTCTTTTTTACGCTGCCAAAAAAGTTCAGATGTGATTTTTAAAGATATCCTAATTTTAAGTATGATTTTTTTTAAAAAATCATCTTTTATATACCTTTAAAAATTTTTCTCTAAAAATGTCTTCGTAGGCCGGGCGCGGTGGCTCAAGCCTGTAATCCTAGCACTCTGGGAGGCCGAGGTGGGCGGATCGTTCTGAGCTCAGGAGTTCGAGACCAGCCTGAGCAAGAGCGAGACCCCATCTCTACCAAAAATAGAAAGAAAATTAATTGGACAGCTAAAAATATATAGAGAAAAAATTAGCCGGGCATGGTGGCACATGCCTG
>RJWJ010036348.1:0-16157 GCA_004363605.1 Indri indri | reverse complement strand
ATGTTGCTCTGATGCTCTGAAATCTTCGTGATGGTCTATGGTTTCTAGAAGCCAATAAGCCAAGGACTGTGTGTCCTTTTTCTTTCTTTCCACAGTTCTAGTGTAACCGTGTGTCTACTATTATTCACTGTGCTGCAGAGAATACTGGACATAAAATAACTAGTGCTTTCCTGGAGAACGTATGTTCTCGGTAACTGTTAGAGTGGCGCAATACAAATATCAGTAGCATGGAATAAGGCAGTGTAGGATAAGTGGAAAACAATGCCCAAAGGTGACACAGTGATTCAAAGAATAGCAAATGATCACAGTGGACTGGGGTAGTTGAGGAAAGGTGGTCTCGAGGAGGTGGATCTTGGGTGTCAGGCCAGAGGGGAACAGGCGGTGCTGGGAGAGGGGCATCCTCTCCGTTCTGGGTACCCTCAGACTGCATCGTGACAGGCAGTAGTGTAGCTTTGCTTACCGGGCCACAGAAGAGACCTCCACATCATTGCGTCTGCAAGGCGTTCTACTCTGCTTTATCCGCATTTCCCAGAATGGCAACGGAGGACTCTTGAGGGCTGTACTGCAAGAGAAGAAAGAGAAAAATGTGTTGCCAAAGATGCGGTCTGTCCTTGGAGGCTTTGGAGCCCGGGAGTGGGGCATGGGGATGTGTAAATGAGCTGGAAGCTGGCCTTGCCCAGGGTGGACGCACCGTAGCCCTCCGTCCCCTGGCATGGATACTTGCCAGGCATGGTTGGTGGGAAGGCAGGGAGCAGAAAACTTGGTTCTGTCTCCACCCGGGCTGTCTCTTCTCTTTGGACAGCCAGTAAGTTCCGTTTGGCACAACTCGCCCTTGGAAAAATGTTTTCCCATAGTTCCCAAAGAGCTATATGAGTAGATGGTTTCGTCTTTTGCTGTATTAGTGCCTTTATCAGAAATATGTCAAATTCAGAATCATTTCAGAAATATTTTTGGAGGGAAATCATCATCATCATCAAATAAGCCTTGGACTTTCTGTATTGCTTCAAAGCAAGGTCTTATTCTTCTAATACTACTTTATTTTTTAAAAAACGACTTTATTGTTTTTAACCCAACTGCCTTTAATAGGTCGACTTGTATTCTTTGAGTTGCAATGGGCCCAGCATCTGTTTTTAATTTATTTTCCTTTTAACATCTTTTTCCCTCTTTTTCTCTTACTTGCACTTGTTGAAATGGTATTTTTGGTCGAGGTTATTTTAAGGTGGTGTTGAAATAAATCCTGAGTCCGTCCTCTTGTTCCACAGCGCCTGTTCTTTTAAGCCTACACATCCAGGGTCATCCTACCAAAATAAATTATATGGGCCCTGTGCAAAACTCTCAAGTGCCTGACATTTTATTTATGAGAGTTGGCTGCTGGCATAACGTTTGTAGTTTCTTCTGAGCAAAAATGGACTCCCTTTTCTTTTCCCTGCCTTTTCCAAGAATTTCCAGCCCTCTTATTGCTTAAGTAGCTGTGGCTCTGTGTCACTAACTATTTTAGCTTTATTATCCCTCCCAAGATAATTTTAAAAAGTTAGTTAAATGTGAGTCAAATCTACTGTTTTAACAATCATATAGGCAGATGGAAGGAACTCAACAACCTGCCCGTTCATAGACACTCAAGGCTGTCCAAAATCACCAAGATATTTTCTTTACCCTGACCTAAGCTAGAGATAAAAGAATCCTTATCTATATAGGAAGTTTGACTGATGTATTTTTCTTCTTTTAAATGCAAATTTCTCTAAGCCTGTATTTTTTACAGATAGCATATAACCTTATATGTAGGAATTATTTGGAGATTTGCAGGCGGCTCAAAAATCTATAGAAAATATGTATCAAGTACCTCATTTCCCATGTGGAGGAGGGACTGAATTTTCCAGCAACTTGGGAAGTATATAGATTCTTCACTTGGGAAGCTGATACACTAAAAATCCTTCCAACATGCATGTAATTCCAAGATCTTTATTCATTTTTAATGTCTTTTTGTGCAAGCAGCATAACAAAATAGTCTGGATATGCCATCTGTCCTTTTCACCCTTACTTTTGAAAGCTGCGTCAAGATTACTAGGATGAGCTGGGCACAGTGGCTCATGCCTGTAATCCCAGCACTTTGGGAGGCCAAGGTGGAGGATAGCTTGAGGCCAGGAGTTCAAGACCAACCTGAGCAACATAGTGAGACCCTGTCTCTACACAAAATTTAAAAGATTAGCCAGGGGTGGCCGTGCACACCTGTAGTACCAGCTACTCAGGAGGCTGAGGCAGGAATATTGCTTGAGCTGAGGAGTTTGAGGATGTAGTGAGCTATGATCATGCCACCATTGCATGCCAACCTGGTGACAGAGAGAAACCCCATCTCTTAAAAAAAAAAAGATAACTAAGATGAACTTTTCTACCAATATCTACCCCAGGGTCTGTCTAAACGCCTTGGATTGTGAGTCTGTTTCAAACTGGGTATTAGTCTTTCCAAATCTGAACCATCCTACATTAGCTAACCTGCCTGAAATTGGCTCTGTCCAGAGAAAAGCTGGTGCTTGAGGAGGTGAGGTTGAAGATGTGGGCTTCCAAGCTAACTAGGTGCCGACAGAGGAAGAAACAGAATGAAGGATGATCTTCACAGCATAGATTCTGGTCTGTCAATATACCTTTGAAGAATGGTCTATCATATGAGACTGGTGATTGTTTTGGGAATGGAAGGAGGAACCTGCCCAGCAGGTAAGCTTCCTAGCTTGTGGAAGGCCCCGTCAACAGCCGTGCAGAGCCACTGTGGCTCTGAATAGAGAGTGACATCATCAAGGTATGTGTTGGATGACCGTGTGGGTGGCAACTGAGGGAATAGAACGTGTGGCAGATGTGTGCTGGGCGTTGGCTGCCCATGGTCACTCTCCCCGGCCACGCCTGCTCTGTGCTCAGTCCGTGTGTTCTCGGTATGTCATGTACCACCAATCTGGCCACCGAATCATGCCATTTCATGACCACACTGAGTGGTTTAAGAATAAGCAGGTGACCCAGTGGAATGCAGTGAGACTTCACTTGGGTCTCCAGGAGAGCAGCTGATACTCTTCTCCACTGGCCATGGATGTGGTAGGAGACGGGGCCATCGTGAGCAGAGGGCGAGCCGAGAGGGCGGCCTGCTCTGGAGTTGGAGGGTGAGGAGCTGGGTGTTTTGAACCCCTGGCCAGTCTGAAGCCAGCCGTACTTACTGCCCTTTGTAGACTTATAATCCAATAAAACCTCTTTGGGCTTAAGCCGTACGAGGTTGAGGTTTCTGTCTTTTGCTCCTAGAAGAGTCCTACCAGATAGAGGTGGAGTTAGATAATCTGTGGGCAGTTATTACTAATTAGGAGCCGTGTGATAGGTAGTCAGGGTGCCTGGCACAGAGTAGGCCAGCTCAGCGAATTAACAGAATTAACTAATAAATCATTTCAATTAAAAGGGACTAAATTGACACACAGCAGCTGTCTAGTTTTCATAGGGTTCTTTCCCAGGTAGCTTGCTTTGTGTTTTATCTGACTATATTAACTATGTTTTGGAAATAGCTTAGCTGCATAGCAGCATGCATTTTTAAAAGAGCTAACTTTTTTAGGCAGCTTGAAAATAGGATTCTTTTCATGTACCCCAGATCCATCCCAGGGCGTGTATCCCACGAGCATTTTTCAGTGTTGTACCAAAGGATTTCATGAAGGGCAGAATCTCTGTTTCCTCTGGTTTCGTGTCATGTATTTTCTTGGATTATGCTCTGTGATTTTTGCCTTTCCCTCAGTTCTTCTCCAATCTCTGACCTCTGAATAAAATGGTCCTGGGAAAGGACTTTCGTTGGTTTTATAGTTTTAGGCAGATTAAATCCTCCTTTTGGGAAAAGGATTGATGTTCCTGATTTCGCTACCAAAAGGCTCTATAAAACAACTCCTGGAACCTCATGGCTACTTCCTTTTATTTGTTTAAGCGACTTTAAAGTAGGGAAAAAAAGTGCTTTGTTTTTAAATTGAAAAAATTAAATGTTTTTTCTGTCGTTATAAGAGATAACTAGCAATTGTAAATGGCCTGAACAATTTGTTACTACTTTGGATTTTCTCGTAGGTTAGCGTACTTTGCCAGTGTAATCAAGGGAGTCTATCTTTCTTGCATACTCTGTTGTCACTCCTCCTTTGACACAGGGGAACTGAAGTCATGGACATGAGGTGGGAGCCAGAAATAAAACTCTGAAGTCTCTGTTGTGGCTTTGTGTATTAATGATTACTGTTTGTTAATAACTACTGAGATATAGGCTTTTTTCCCCTCTATTACACATGCAATTGCTCATAGGTGGGATTATTCATTGCCCAGGAGCTCAGGAGTGAAACATCTTGCTTAGCAACCATCATACAGGCAGGGACACCTGCCATAAATAAAAACACTTCAGAATTTCTAATCATGTAGACGTTTCTATAATTAATGTGTGGCTGGTTAGAAGTGAGTCTTGGTTCCTGAAATGGGTCCCCTCAAACGTCAGGAGGCCATCGCACCTCATGATGGGAAACATGCCCTTGAGCATCTCAAGGCTCTGCCCAGAAAATCCTGGGACCACAGGGGAACCAGGCTCTTCAGATCGACCCTGGGGGTTTGCCCCTCCAGACGAGACAAAGCAAGCTGGTAGGGGCTGAAAATGGCCAACCAAGCTGCTTTGCACCAAATTACCAATCCTTTAGCATTAGCCGAAGCTTTTAATTTGTTGAACGTATCACTCTGCAATTGAAATTTCAGAGAGGAAGAAGATAGACTTCTGAGCAATGATGCTTTTCCTTAATTTGCAATCTGAGGCCTAGACTGAAGAGGTAAAGTATGGGAGAGGTCCGGGGCGGTAGACACTTCTGGTTTTAAATCTGGCTCTGCCACTTCCTGGCTGTGAGCGCTAGATCGACGCAATTGATTGACTCTTTCTGTGCTTTTCCTTTACTGCCTGTGGGAGGGAGTCTGTGTGTCTCTCAGCTGAGGTTGGCATAGCATATAGACAACACCTAGGGCAGTATCTGACGCTCAGTAGTTGCTGGGTAAATGGTAAAAGTATTGCTGCTGTTGTTATAATATTACCACCTTTCTTCCAAACTTAAAAGGAATCTGCCACAATTCTATGGCCTTCTTTGCTATCAACTTTTCTGCAAATATAGTCCTGGATTGCCCCAATTTGACACCAGCAGTTGGGAAGGTGGAGACTGAGGGGATGGCCACTGCTTACAGGCGAAACAGCCCCCACACCCGGGACCAGCCACCCAATCAGACCCTGAATCCAACTGCAGCACCCCTCCCTGGGGGCTTCCACAGCACCCCCTTGCTGTAAGGGGGTGTCCCTTACCTGGTCCCAGGTCTCAGAGCCACAGCAGCTGCTCTCCTGTAGTTCGTCCCTGCAGCTGATCCATTGGCACCGTGGGTGTCCCTTACAGCCCTGACCTGGGCCCTCACCACTCTTTCCTAAGCCCTGTGCCGCACAGTTAATTGAACTGCATTAACCCCCGTGTATTGTAAAGGGCGATATCAATGCACATTTTTGTGTTTTACACCTGACCTGCACGTGGCTCATGTATAACATGTTCTGCCCACAACCGATGAACATTTAGGAAAAATGGACTGTGCCTACACCTTTAGCTTCTCATTATTGTAGTGGTCTCAGGTTTTATTTCTGTACAGGTTGTCCTTACCACTCAGCCACTTTCTGACCAGTGGGGTGGGCGTTTCATGGGGAGGCACTAAGAAGCCAGATTGGTCTGATCGGTTTGTATGTAGCCTCAATACCTGCACCAAAGACTGAAAAAAAAAAAAAAAAGATAGATGGAGGGATGGCTAAATAGGTTTAAAAATACTATGTATTTGGAATCAGGTTGGCATTCTGATATAAGCATACTTTTTAAGTAATGTTTTCTTTCACAATTTTATGGCATTAAGATAAAATATAATACCTAAAAAGAGATTCCATCTGATGTCATTTATTTTAAAAAGTCAACCAAAAGGTTTTATCTTTAATACCACAGTAAGAGACTTCGTTAATTTGGACTTAAAACCAAATAATACTTAATTACGAGAGGTAGAAGTCACTCAGGAAGTCTTACCAAGTGCTCCAGAATTCCTGGCTAGTCACTTCCTAACTCTCCAAAAGACACAAAAAGGAGGAGAGCTCAAGATGGGGAAGGGAGACCGGAGAATGAAAAAGAGCCCACGCGGCTGGGCAGGCTGGTGGGCTGGGGTGCTTGGGCTTAGGATGCTCTGGGCTTTCCTTTGGGGCTAGAACACTGGATATTGGTGCAGCCTCTGGACCAGTTGCAGAGACTGTTGGAGCATTGTTTTTGCTGAGGCTGGTCCTTCCTTTCCTTAGTAAATCACAAGAGTTTTGTTGGCCAACCATGTTACTGAGTGGCTTAATTCCCGGGGAATTTAATTTTGAATCATTGTCGCATGCATTTTCACAGTTGCTGTTTGGAGTCTTTCCAGGTAGTCTGTGAAGTACCACTGAGTCAGAACTGCAGCCTGTAGATCGGAGGGAGACATTAAGGACCCTTTAGATCCTTTATGGAAGTGAAGACGCAGAGCGAGTGCCTTAGCTGCCTGTACCCTCCAGTTCAGTTTCAGAACCAGCACCAGAACCAGAGCCCAGGCCTCCTGACGGGCAGACAAATACTTTCCTTTTCATGTTGGTAGAGTTAGAAAATGTCATGATACCAAATTTAGCACGACAAACTATTTATCTAGCTGCTTTTCTTAGATCAGAACATAAACTTGTCACAGGTTTTGGCAGCTGCAGGCATTCTGATTTCTCCACGTTAAGCGGTCTCTGGATCTTGTCCCCCAAATGATTGACAGTGACCTTCAGCCTAATTTATATGGTATTGAGGACTTGGTCTTGGGCCCAAGAAAAGCCTGTGGCCAGTGCCATTGCTTTTTCAGTGAATGGTAACCCTGCGCTGAACTTTAGATTCCTTGTTCAGTAGCTTTGCTTACCCAGATAGCCTGAGACGATTCTGGAACCCAAAATGTTCAGCAGTCCAACATTCGACCTGCAGGGTAGAAAGTAAAGGCCTATAGTCTATTACAATTGAAATTAGGAAGTGGCACAATGGGGAGCTGTCGAAGAGAGGCTCTGTCTCTCAGTGATTTACAAGGTCCTCCTGACTGCCAGGCAGCGAGGAGAGGACCAAGAAGGACCTGTGTCCTGCAGCCGGGGTGGCCTGTTTCAGACCCGGCGGTGCTATGGTGGAACCCAGTGTTTCAACTGAAGCTTTTCAGCCTTGGCCTAGAAAAGACAATGAAACCTTTCTTCCCCATCAATCTAAGCCCAGCAGAGGAGGGATGGCAATAAAAAAGACATTAAATGGGGCACAGTCTTTTCCATTGGATTTGTAAGATTCTCAAGGATAGACAAAGACTCTATCTTACTTACTCCTTGTTTCTCTTCTCAGAACCCAACACAGTGCTACACACGGGCATCTTGTTGAATGGAGTTAGATACTTTGTGTTCTTTCATTAGTTCCAAGACTTCCGCAAGTCTCCTCATGCCAGTGTTTGAGCTCTGGCATCCCATTCCCGAGCCTTTTGTCTTTGGGTTTATCTCAAAGAATAATATTCCGATAGTGGCTTTTGAATATGGTTTTACAGTGTAATTTTGTCTTAAAGCATTCTGTTTTCAAATACTAATTTTATGTATAAAATTGCTTAAAATGATTGTTAACCGATTATGCTGAACAGATTAATTTTGGATAACAGTAATAAAGTGGCCTCAAGGCATTTATAAGAGCCACAGCCACGGTGGGTGATGAGCTTGGGCTTTGCAGTTAGAGGGACTTTGGCTCCAGGCTGAGTCTTGTCACCGATTCCCTGCATGACTTAGGGAAATTTGTCAAGTCTCTAAACAGAACAGTGAAATGGGAATTATATAGGAACCTAACTCACAGGGTTATTGTGGAGATTAATTGAGGTCAGATATGCAAAGTGATAGCACAGTGGCATAGAGTAAGTACTCTAAAAATATTTGTTAGTGTTTTTATTATTGGTTGTCATTTTGGTAATTTTTACGTAAACCAAATGGCGGCTAGGATTGACCTGATCCGTGAGATGTTGGCAGAGTTATTTTGAACACCCCCATTCTCTTCCCTTCAGAAGCCCAAAGCTTTCCCCAGAATTTCTGCCAGCTCCCATGGAGGTTTGCATTTTCATGGTCACCGCTGGCATAATTTTCTGCTTCTGAATTTGTATTAGCTTGTTAGATTGTTTCACCATTCATTAATCCATCTGTATCCCATGACACAGCTACAGGGGAACACACCTCTTCCTCAGTTACACTGCCCTCCCACAAACCATCAAGGGATTATGGTATATACCCAGCTGTCCTGAAGATGTGGGCAAAGGAAGGGTTGTACTGTGATCAAGAAAGTGACTTCAGACAGGTTGGATTAGATATTTTCACTCCATCCCTTGGGACTACTTCCTCTGGCATTTTACTACCTAATTAAAAAAAAAAAAACACTTAAAATGAGGTGTAGATATTTTCTTAAATACACTAGAAGATTAACAGTGCTTGTGTTTGGATTGTGGTTCTAGGGGTGATTTTCTTTTCTTCCTTTTACATATCTGAATTTTTAAACATGAAGTAAATAAATACAAGTTCCATCATTTTTAAAGGGGCCAGTTCTAAAGGCTGGGGAAGAAAGCATTGTAGGACTGGGGAAACTTCTAGCACGAGCAGGATAAGCAGATCCTTGCCCAGGGATCCTCATCTCCTTTTTCTAATCCTTTAAACTGCATTTCTCACAAATCCCTCCTAATGGGGTCGTTTTATTTCGAGCGTGTATCATAAGTGCAGATGCCCTTCTCGGTGACACTAATAGGCTTCTTCCTATAAAACGTCGTGCCACGCCAGTTGCCTCTGAAAAGCTCTTACCATGTGGCATTCTTTTGCTGCTGTGGGGTGGAGTTTGAAGGGTCAGGCTTCCTGCCTCTGCCTTCTACCCCGTCACAACCTCACTTCCACAAAGAGACGTTACTTTACATTTTCAGTGCCTGTGAGTTTGTGCCTGAAGGTTATGCTTCCAATGCTCCCAGGACCACTCCTGCTAAGAGCACCCGTGCCTTCCATGTACCTGAGTCCAACTGCAGTTTACACTTCTGGTCTATTGGACATAAACACTCCGTCTCTCTTACAACAGTCCCTCTGCTGTGCCCTGGAGAGCAAAATCTCTTGATTTTCCTTCTTCCCGGCCGTTCCTTTCTAGTGTGCTTTTCGGATTCCTCCTTTACAATCAGACCTTTGTGCTTTGGATTTTTCTCAGATCTCGTCTCACTCTTCCTGTTCTCCCTGGGTAAGACTTTTCTTCAGTCCCCTGGCTTCAATGATCACTTATATGCCAAACACTGTAAATTTACCACATTTCAACAAATCTAAGATAGCAGCCATGGTAAGAGGCACCAAGATTTTACGTACCACAAAGAAAGAAAAAGCACTGCCCAATAAATGACACAGTGGCTTCTTACACATTAATTGTAAGATGTATCCCACTTTCAGAAATATCAGAATGTGAAAAATGTACACCCGAGAATTAAAAATATATAGTAATGTCTTTTGCATAGAATTAATAATACATAGTAATTAATATCTTTTGCATAGATTAAATGTCATTTCCAGAGCATGAATACTTTGTTGTGTCTTAATTGAAGTTTCCTAGACACATGCAAATGAGTTGCAATAATTTTGTCTCCAGAAGTCTGTATTTTCCAGAGTCTTCTCTCTCCAAGCATAAAGGAGGCCTCATACTGTGCGCTATATATGGCTTATTGTATGTATGGAACAGATAGAGTTAAGTCAGCCAAACAGTGAAGCAGAGGTTTCGAACCAGTACGGCTTCAAGATGGTGCCAAAACTTTGAGATTCATTTCATTTTGGGTTGTTCGTACTATCTTAGTGTAAACCAGGAGGTGGCCTTTTGGACAGGGCACTTTGCCTTCACGGCATTTCTCAGGAAACTGGATTTTAATGTTTATTACTCATTTCTTTTGTTATACATCACTGGGAAATCGTGCCATTGGTGTTTCCCTCACTGTTTTTTTTTTTTCATTTCTTTTTTTCCCCTTCTATCTTCAAAATTGCTTTTGACTCAATACAGCTATTGGAAAAACAAAAACCAATGCAAGAGTGACTGCCGCCACCATGCTATTTACTGTTACTCGGAAGTTTCCAGTTAATGCTGTTAATCATGGGGGAAAAAGATAAATGCCAGAAAGGAAGCAACAAATTATTACAGAAAATATTCCTGCCTACTGAGAGCATTCAAGAGACCTTACTGGAAAATTATTAGAACCAATAAAAAATTTGGTAAAGAGGCAGTTATAAAAAACACAATGAAAACTGGGCCGTGGGCTACTTGCCTCACTACATAGACAGTTCTTATGAGTATATAGGAAATGATCATCACCCTGTGGGAAAGCAAACCAGTGGTATGAAGACCGTTTACGAAAGACATACCATGTGGATGACCACGTGAAAGAATGTGTAGCCCGTCAGGGACAAAAGAAATACTTCTAAAAACCATAAGCTGGTAGGTGAGGGGCACTGTTTTAGAATGAATATCTTTAATATACATAAACATTCACAAGGCCTCAGGAATTTTGTAACACCCCAGAGTAAACTGCATGACTAAAAAATGTTTATGATAGCTAATTCTTTATTGATCTGCATGCATCTCTGGAAATTGGGAGGAAGTGAGATGGGACGTGATTCCTGGAAGGCTGGTTTGGCTGTGAGGGCTTGGATGAGACGGGGGCCATGGAATGTCTTGAGCGCTGTCTGCTCCTGATGTCCTGAGGAATGTTCATGAGGTCTGCCCCTGCCCTGGAGCAGACGAGAGTCTTGAGCTCCCATACTCAACCAGGACCCCAGATTCTATATTAGACTGAAGAATGGAGCGAGCACGATGCACGTGTCCCTGAGCTGCGTCGTGGAAGCAGATACCATTGTTGATGAGTCAGTGTTTCTCTGCAGGTGGTTGGTCCCTGGCAGTAGGAGGATTGCTTTGCCCTGTGGTCATTGCAGGAATGTTCTGGAGGTTATGGTGCCTCTGTCTTAGTAGAGTCATCAACATTGTTTCACTTTTCACTTGCCCTGTAGAGATTGTCTTGTCATTTCCATAACATTTCATGTTGGGACTATCCCAGTGCACGTATCCTTGAAATTGCTCTGCACTTAAGATATGTATGCTTGAGAAAAATTGTTTCCAGAAATCTCTTCTAACAGTTCGAATTTTAGCTGAGTGGTGAGAATTCCATTCATTAGAAAGGTCTTATCATAAATGAATGTGAAGGTCTTAAATCAGTAGGTTTTCCTGACATGCATTTCTCTGATATTTTTTACACATATGTATATTTGTATTTCCTACTATTAATAGTGTATATGGAAGCAAACAGCCTGAAGGCCATTTCTACGACTTAGAAACACATAGGAAATCATATTGTTTTCTTTTTCATAGAATGTAATTCATACGTAGTCACGTGTAAACTCAGGAATGTAATGCGTATGCTTTCTGCCTTAAATTAGAAATTTTATATAATTACAATGAAATAAAATTGCTCACCTATTTAAAACTCAGAGAGGGTATCCTTAAAGAATAGGGTCTACAAATCTTTCGTGGTACATTTAAAGTCATATTTTAGTCATTGGTGAATTTTTATCTTTTGATACACAGAATCATATCCTGAGATCTAATTAACATAAGGGGGCATGTTTTGGTTTTTATTATTGGGAGAATTCTCAAAATTGCATTTTGGAGTAAGTGTGAGATTCCCTACTTATTATTGGTTTGGTGAGTGGCTCTTTTGCTTTACTGTAATTCTTTCCATCAAACCGATCTCTCTAGGTTGAAAATGTCCGCTTGGTAGATCGAGTATCTCCTAAAAAAGCAGCCCTGGGTACTTTGTATTTGACGGCTACTCACGTCATATTCGTGGAAAATACACCTGACACAAGAAAAGAGACGTGGGTATGTATGAGTTCCTTATTTTCAGTTTTCCATGTTTTCTGTTATTTGAAGTCAAAAGGTTTGACCTTCTATTCTTTCATTTCTCCTCAGGGTGAGGGGACTGGGCTTTTGGTGGTCGGGTGTTTAGGAGACGGTTTCTGGAATGTGCGCTTTCCTTTTTTCCACATATCCACTTGATCTACTTATTCATAATTACGTGGACATCATCAAAGACAGGCCTAGAGACAGCCAGAAGATACAGGAGCTTCCTGTCAACGCTGTCCAGTAGAGATTCAGTAACGTCCATAGGTCAGACACAGCATTTTCATGCTGCGGTACTTTCTTTGCAATACGCTTTATTTGTAGGATCCCATAGTGCAACCGTTTAGTCACTTCATTGTGTCGTCTCCACTTTTCCGATAATTTACAAAAGAAAAGCTGGAGGAGTTCTATCACCAGGTATTTCTGTTGCTTAATAATGAAGCCATTAGATACCTCTTATTTTCTACAGCAACCCGACCATGACATCATGACTGGAACCAGAATGCCTGCGTTGTAGATTTTCCCTTTCCATGTGCCATGGACAGAGTCACATGTTTAGCAGAAGGGGACAGGCACTACTCAGTGGAGGGGAAATCTAAAGAATGCAGCGCTGCCCCTGGAAGACCCAGCAGAGATCCTCCCCAAAGGCCAGAGAGATGTGCTTCAGCGATGGTTCCCTCAACATAAGCCTCTTCCTTAGAGAGTGGAAGGATGGTTTTTACTGGGGGCTAATGGTAGGGTGGGGAGGAAGGGAATGAGTTGTTGACCAAAGAGTACAGAGTTTCAGATAGACAGGAGGAATAAGTTTTGAGGTCTGTTGTACAACGTGATGACTATACTCAATGTATATTTCAAAATAATTATCAGAGTAAATTTCTAATGTCTCGCCGTAAAAAATGATAATTAAGCAAGATGATAGCTATATTAGCTTGAATTCATCATTCTGTTGTATATGTACATCAAAACATCATATTGCACCCTGCAAATACATACAACTATGATTTGCCTATAAAAATATTAATTAAAAAATAAAAAAATAAAATAAATCTCTGCTTCTGCAGCTGCCTGACCACCAACAGCTTAGAAAATAACAATCCCATGTTGATACTGAACTTGAACATCCCATGTGGAATTAAGGAGCTTGGTGGTACCTCCCAGCGGAGCCATCTCTAACTTTTCTTGTTCGCAAAAGTTTATTTTACTAAATTCTCATGACCTTATTTAATTTTAGCTATTAAATGCCTTCAACATTAGACTACCAAAACGTTCCCTTACCTGGACTTGTGCAAATGTGTATGCTAAATTGTTTGCTTCAAAATAATGATCTCGGACATCAGAAAGCTTGGCGTTGAAAAATAAAATTATAAATTTAGACAGTTGTTTCTTACTCTGAACATCTCAGTTCTTGTCATCTGACTAGCAGGTGTGGAGCTAGCCGAAGGTTGGGGAGTGTTTTCTTTGTGGCTCAGACCTGTGCTAGTCCTTGTTATATTTGTTAGTTACTTGTGCTTATCGAGATTAACGTTTGGTTCTAGATTCTTCACAGTCAGATTTCCACCATCGAAAAACAGGCAACAACGGCGACTGGCTGCCCTCTGCTCATTCGCTGCAAGAACTTTCAGATAATACAACTCATCATACCGCAGGAAAGGGATTGCCATGATGTGTACATCTCTCTGATACGCCTCGCAAGGCCAGGTAGGGCAGAGGAACCCGGCATTTGATACGGACCCACTCTTAAGACATTTGCAGATCATGCTCAAGAATATTTACAAATGCAGTTCAAGAATTTGTATAGGGCTTAGGAATGACGGTGTTGTAGGAATTATATGTCACCTTAGTCTTGAGATGAGGCCAAGAAACCTGAATGATTATCCGATACATATAGTTCCTTATCTTATAGGGTCTCCCCTGAGTTATTTATTATGTGGTCCTCTTTCGTAAATTTTAGTATTCACTGTATATCAGTGGTACTTAGAGTGCGTTTTCCTTTCCAGGTGAAATCACCTCAAAATTATGCCCTTTCGATGCTGTGGTAATTGAGCTACTGGGAACAAGGCCAAAGACAGAACCAACAGATTGTTTTGGGGGGAAACATTGTTATCAGACAGTTGTAGCGCAGTTCTCCCCCTCTTGGGGCTTTCAGGGTTTGGTCTCTGTTGCTCTTTGACAGTAATATGTGTTTTCCAGGGTTGGTGCAACTAGACATTTGTTAGCATCAGTGAATATTCAGAGTATGGATATATCGGTTCTCCTAAACAAAACCTCCTGAAGTGTTGTGGGAAGAATGTTTGGATTTGAAAAATTGTGTTCTCTGCTATCTTGTTCTAGCCCTCATCTCGGGGTCTTCAGATTTATGTTAATAGCTTGCTATTCACTTGTACAGAAGTGTTTCTTATCTGTCTGTGTGGCCTGTATGAGTTGTGCTGTTCTTCTGCTTAAAAGAAATACTTCTAAATTCCTGGGAAGAATACAGGGAAAAGAGATCATTTACATAAAAGTTAAGTGTTACACAGAAGTCATTAATAAGGCCACTGGGATATGTGCTTATGGTTACTTTGTCAAATGCTTTTTGATTCAGAACAAGTAATTCCATTATAAACTTTTCAAGGCATTTGTTTGGGTGCTAAGTTTTTTTTTTATCATAGGACCGTATCCTTTGTCGGTAGCTAAGAACTGAAAGTTATATAATGGAAATGATGCCGGGGAACTGTCAAAGTCTGATTATTTTTACTTTACTTTGTTCTCCTCTAAAGGCAGTTGGTGGAGGCTTTTTTTTTCTTTTAATCTAAGTGTGTTAAAAGAACTGTGGAGTAAGCCAGAAAAGCAGTTGAACTTTTTGGAGGGTGCACTATAATTGGAACAGAAGTTCTGGGAAGATGTACATTAGGTTGCACGCAGCAGAGAACGCGAGGAGAGTTGTGTGCCAGCAATTTCTGTGTCACTGATTAATGGGTGTACTGGGCAATAAATGTTCTCTGACTGGATTAATGAGATTTAGGAACAGCCCGGAGAACCGGGAAAGGGCTGAGTGGCTGGAAGGGCTGATCACGGTGGCGGGGAGGGCCGTGGCCTTGAGACAGCGAAGGCTAGGACTCTCCTGAGGCTCCTCAGGGAGGAAAATTGCAATGTTCCCCTACTTTTAAAAATATATAGTTTTAATTAGAAGATGAAGTTTTGGGAGTCAGCTACCAGATGTAGCCAGAGACCCGACTACCTTTTCTAAATAAAAAAAAAAAAAAAAGAGGAAATCATAGTAATTAATTGCATTAAACCCATCATCTGCAAGGATTTAAAAAGAATCACCAGCATTTTGAAACATCAGCATTAGAAATGGCAGTTTACACAAAACATAGTGCCTTTAATAAGTGTGGGGAGATGAAATAGAAGCCAAGCAGTTTCGCAGCGTAACGTTAAAGGCAGGGCTAGAACTAGCATGTGTCATAGGCTGTCAGTTTGGAAGCAGGGTTTTGAATCCAGGTGGAGATGGGGAAGGTGGTGGCATCAGACTTGAAACAGTGTCCCTCAATGGGGGTAGGGTTGGTTTATTAGAATCATCCAAGAGTATTTTACAAAATGCACCTTCACTCTCTTCTAGGTATATCAGAATAAACGTGTGTGTGTGTGTGTGTGTGTGCGTGTGTGTGTGTGTGTGTGTGGTCAGTATACTTTGAATTCCAGTAGTACCATACAGCTCTCTGGTTATTCTGGTTCTTCACCAACAAAAGTCATGTATTTTTCAGTCCCCTTTTGGACACAGCCAACTGCAAGGTCCTGTAGAACACAATTTTTATTTTTATTTTTTACAAAAGAAGAAATGTTTGGGAGTTCATTTAAGTCAAGGCCTACGAAGGAGATGTTTTCAAAGCTGTCGAGATGCTTTCTTTACTCTTGTCTCTCTTTAGGATTTCTTGGATAAGGGGAAATCAAATGACTAAAAAATCAGAGATTTTATTGGTTTGCCTTTGGTATGAATAAATATCGCTAAGAATTTGGTCATGGACTATAAAAGATCCCAGGAAAAATAATGTGGCCAAATTCAGGAAGTAAAGAAATAACTTAGGTTAAAATAAAAGTTGTGGCTCAAATGAAAAAACCCCGTAGATCCGATGTACTAATAAGGATATACAATTTTCTGATTTAAAAACC
>RJWJ010036347.1:0-16135 GCA_004363605.1 Indri indri | reverse complement strand
TAAGGTCCCATGCCCCGTTTTACATTTTGTTGAAAGGTAAATTCCTTGGCATTTTTTCCCTTTCTTTTCTGCCTGACAAATGTCATCCTGTGGGAACAGGACATGAGAACTCTCTCACAATTCCAGAGCTTCGTCTTAGTCTCTGTAGGACTCGTCTAGCAAGTCGATTCACCCCTTTCCCAACCAGGCAGCAACCAGATATATTGGTGTCATTTAGGAGCACGCCCTCCTTTAAATGCTTATTCAGACGCATTTCTAACATTTTGGACCTGCTACCTCCATTCATATTTCAATATATATTTATGACCTGAAGTTTTAACTCTGCCACTTCTTGGTCATAATTCAAGCTAAGCATTTTATATTATGAAAAAAAGAAATGCTGTGCCAGATGAAAAATTTGCTCTTATAATTGCAACATTAATAGCACAGCAAGATAGTTTATCTAAAACTTAAAGTACTCTGGATTCATCATATTATAACAAATGTACATTTTACTGAATAGCAAGAAAAATCAGAGATGAAAATATGTATGGTCCCCTAAAATTTTTAACTCAAAAATAAGAAAAAAAATCTCTTTCTACTTCTCTCAATTTCTTTCTCTTTCTTACCCCCATATTAAATTGTCCCTGAAGCGAAAAAGTACCTTTTTTTTTTAGAAAAGTCAATTTTCAACTAAGTTGTAATTAGTTTTTATTCAATACAACTATTTTTAACATTGTATTCTTTCTCTCCAGTTAATTTGGTTATTTTAGAAACAAATCAACTACTTGTAGGCAGTCCTTTATATGGTCGACATATGCTATGAGGCAAAACCTTGGCTTAGATTATCCCTGTGAACAAATGTAGAAACTGAGGCATAGTGAGGGAGCATGATTTGCCCATTTGATATAAAAATTTGATATCTCCTGAACTGAATGGTTGGTTAGGATACTTGAGTAGACTCTAGGACTAACAGGACAAGGCCTTGGGGTCCAATCCCCTGATGAGACAGATAATAAAGCACTATTATGGTCACAGATTGTAGTGAGCAAACACCTGATACATGTAAGCCATGGGTCAAAAGATGGATCAGGTAAGAGAAGGCTCTGAGTATATCCATCCATCCATCCCCACTGCCGGAAAAACAGCTAAAAGCACAAGCTCAGCTGAGGCCAAATAGTGGTGAAATTAACAACCAAGGTTACCATGTACACACACACCCACCTTGGAAATTTTAACTCCACCAAGTATGCTGAAGTATCCTGATGGCTATGTTGCATGAACCCACACATCATATTGCATTTGTCCCAAATGACACATCATTTGTTTATCAAAGACATCCTTCATTTATTTGTGCTTTAAATTCCAAGCCACTAAAGATAGCTCTCTTTAAGGTTAACCAATTCATGTGCTTTGTTGACTTTCTGAAATTACGTGAAAGAAAAAAAGTTAAAATGTCAGCTAAATAAAACTAACACTTGGGTATTTGGGTACTCCAAATCTACTTTGGAAATGAGAAGAATTTAAACAATAAATTACTTATACATCCTACTTAGCAAAATTATAATCATTTTCTGCTTGCTTTTATTATAAAATTGTTTTTAATTGACATAATAATTGTACGTATTTATGGGGTACAATGTGATATTTTAATACATATATACAATGTGTAAGGATGAAATCAGGGTAATTAGCATATCCATCACCTCAAATATTTATCATTTCTTTGTGTTTGGAACATTCAAAATCCACTATTCTAGCTGTTTGGAAATACACAATAAATTGTTTTTATAGTAACTTTTTAGTGCTGTAGAGCACTAGAACTTATTCCTCCTATCTATCGTACTTTTGTTTCCAATCAACTTTTGCTATCCTCCCCTCCCCACCCCACCCTTTCCAGCCTCTAGTAACCACTATTCTACTCTCTACTTCTATGAGATCAACTTGTTTAGCTTCCATAAATGAGTGAGAAAATGCATGATTTATCTTTCTGTGTCTGGTTTATTTCACTTAACATAATGTCCCCCAAGCTCATCCATGTTGCCACAAATGACAGAATTTTGTTCTTTTTCATGGCTAAGTAGTATTCCATTGTGTGATGGACACAGGTTGATTCTATATTTTGGCTATTGTTAATAGTGCTGTAATAAATATGGGAATGTAGGTATCTCTTTGACATACTGATTTTCTTACTTTCGATATATACCCAGCAGTAGAATTGCTGGATCACATGTGGTAGTTCTCTGAAGAACCTCCATACTCTTTTCCATAATGGATTCACTAATTTACATTCCCCTTTCTTCATATCTTCACCAGCATTTGCTATTTTCTGTCCTTTTGATAATAGCCATTCTGAGGTAAGATGATATCTAATTGTGGTTTTGATTTGCATTTCTCTGATGATTAGTGATGTTGAGAATTTTTTTGTATACCTGTTGACCATTTGTATGTATTCTTTTGAGAGATGTCTCTTCAGCTCATTTGCCCACTTTTTTAATGGGGTTATTTTGGGTTTTTTGCTGTTCAGTTGAGTTCCTACTATATTATGGATATTAATCCTTTGCCGGATAAATAGTTTGCAAGTATTTTCTCCCATTCTTCAGGTTTCTCCCTTTGCTGTGGAGAAGATTTTTGTTTGATATAATCCTATTTGTCTATTTTTGCTTTTGTTGCCTGTGCTTTTGAGGTCCTCTCCATAAAATCTTTGCCCAGATCAATGTCCTAAAGCATTTTCCCTATGTTTTCTTCTAGTAGTTTCATATTAAATACTTCCGGGTCTTACATTAAAGTCTTTAATCCATTTTGAATTGGTTTTTGTGTGTGATGAGAGATAGGGGTCTTGTTTCATTTTTCTGCATATGGATATCCAATTTCCCCAGCACCATTTATTGAAAAGACTATCCCTTTCCCAATGAATGAATGCTCTTGGCATCTTTATCAAAAACCTTTGTCTGGCTGTAAATACGTGGATTTATTTCAGGGTTCTCTATTTTGTTTCATTTGTCTCTGTGTCTGTTTATATTCCCCTACCCTGTTGTTTTGATAACTATAGCTTAGTAGTATATTTTGAAGTTTGGCAGTGTGATGCCTCAAGCTTTCCTCTTTTTGCTCAGGATTGCTTTGGCTATTTGGATTTTTTTGTGGTTCCACATAAATTTCAGGATTTTTTTTTCTGTTTCTGTAAAGAAGGGCATTGGTATTTAGATAGAGATTGCATTAAATGTGTAGATCTCTTTTGGTAGTATGGTAATTTTCTCAATATTAATTCTTCCAATCCATGAACATGGGATGTCTTTCTATATTTTCATGTCCTTTTCAATTTCTTTCATTAGTATTTTATAATTTTCTTTGTAGAGATATTTTTCACCTCCTTGGTTAAGTTTATTTCTAGGGGTTTCTTGGTAGCTATTATAAATGGAATTGCTTTCTTGATTTTTTTCCCCACTAGTTCATTGTTGATATATAGAAACACTACCAGTTGTTGTATATTGATTTTGTATCCTGTAACTTTACCGAATTTATCAGTTCTAAGAGTTTTTGGTATAGATTTTTAAAGTTTTCTATATAAAAGATCACAATTTGACTTCCTCCTTTCCAAGTCAGATGTCCTTTATTTCTTTGTCTTGTGTAATTGCTCTGGCTAGGACTTCCAGTGCTGTGTTGAATAAAAGTGGTGAAAGTGGGCATCTTTGTCCTGTTCCAGATCTTACAGGAAAGGCTTTTAACTTTTTCCTGTTCAGTATGATGTTGGCTGTGGGTTTGTTATACAATGCCCTTATTTTGTTGAGATATGTTCCTTCTATACCTTATTTGTTGAGAGTTTTTATTAAATATTATGAAGGAATGTTGAATTTTATCAAATGATTTTTCTGTGGCTATTGAGATGATCCTATGTTTCTTTTTCTTTCTGTTGATGTGATGTATCATGTTTATTGATTTGCATATGTTGAACTATCCTTGAATCCCTGGGATAAATCTTACTTGATTGTGGTGAATGATCTTTTTAATGTGATGCTAGATTTGGTTTGCAAGTAGTTTTTTGAGAATTTTTGCGTTGTATTTATCAGGGATATTGGCCTATATTTTTCTTTTTTTGTTGTGTCATTGTCTGGTTTTGGTTTCAGGATAATGCTGGCTTCATAGAATGAGTTTAAAAGACTTTCCTTCTCTTGAGTTTTTTGGAAGAGTTTGAGAATTGGTATTAGTTTTTCTTTAAATGTTTGGTAGAATTCTTCAGTGAAGCCATCAGATCCTGGGCTTATCTTTGACGGGAGAATTTTTTATGAGAGATTCAATCTTGTTATTCATAATTGGTCTGTTCAGGTTTTCTGTTTCTTCTTGGTTTAATCTTGGTATGTTGCATATGACCAGGAATCAGTCATCTTCACTAGGCTTTCTAATTCATTGGTGTGTGTTTGTCTGTAATAATCTTTAATGATCCTTTGTGTTTCTGTGCTATCAGCTGCAATGTCTCCTTTTTCATTCCTGATTTTAATTGTTTGAGTCTTTCTTGGTTAATCTAGCTAATGGTTTGTCAATTTTGTTTCTTTTCAAAAAACTAATCTTTTATTGTGTTCATCTTTTGTAATTTTTTAGTCTCAATTTTTTTAGTCATTTCCAGATGTAGAACTCCCCTGAGCATTTCTTGTAAGGCCAGTCTAGTGGTGATGAATTCCATCAGTTTTTGCTTGTCTGGGAAAGACTTTATTTCTCTCTCATTTCTGAGAGATAGCTTTGCTGAGCATTCTATTCTCGGCTGATAATTTTTTCTTTCAGCACTTTTATTATCTCTTGGCCTGTAATGTTTCTGCAAATAAATCTGCTGTTAGTTTAATGGAGACTCCATTGCATGTGACTTGACACTTTTCTCTTGCTGTTTTTAGAACTCTCTGTCTTTGACTTCTTACAAATTGACTATAGTATGCCTCAGGAAGGACCTTTTTGTCTCTGACTTTTGAAAATTTAACTGTAATTTCCCTCGAGGAGGACCTTGTTGAGTTGACTCTATTTGGGAACTTCAAACTTCCTGGATCTGGATGCACATATCTCTCCCCAGACTTGGGAAGTTTTTAGCTATTATTTCCTTAAATAGGTTTTATATGCCTTTTCCCTTCTCTTCTCTTAATTCCCATAATATAAATCTTTTTTTTCTTAATGGTGTCCCATAAGTCTTATAGGCTTTCTTCACTCTTTTTCCTTTTTGTTCTCTGACTGGGTAATTTCGAACAACCAATCTTCAAACTCAGAGATTCTCTCTTCTGCTTGATCGAGTCTGCTGTTGGAGTTCTCTATTATCTTTTTTATTTTATTAATCAAATTATTCAGTGGTAAGATTTCTGTTTGGTTCCTTTTTTATTATTTCAATCTCTTTGTTGGACTTCTTGTTCATATCATGAATTGTTTTCCTGCTCTTGATGAATTGTGTACCTGTATTTTTTTTATATATCATTAAGTTTCCTTAAGATCATCATTTTGAATACCTTTTCTGGCAATTCATTGATATATTTTTCTTTGGGGTCTGTTATTAGAAAGTTATTGTGTTCCTTTGGTAGTATCATATTTCCTTGTTTCTATTGGTGTTTCTTGTGCCCCTGCATTGATATCTATGCATCTTTTGGAACAATAGCCTCTTCCAAACTTTCTAGAATGGATTTCATAGAGAAAGACTTTCGCCTGTTATTGGGTTTTAGTGTGCTTGTTGGGAAGGGTGTGGCAATCCTTTTTCTGGATAGGTGCAATGGTATAGTCTCCAAGCAGCTTCTACAGCCACATTTGACATCAACAATAACTGTGGGTGTCTCAGTGGCCTAGGCTGTAGAAGTTTGTGGCTGGAGCGACTGCTGCATAGATTGCTAATGTCTTCAGTGTCAAGAGCTTTTGTAGTTCTCCTATTCGTTGTTTTCCCCACAATGGGGAGACTTAAAGAGGAGATTCCTCTTGGTGTCAGGTCTGACGCAGCCTACAAGCAGCTGCAGTAGCACTGGGTTCCAGGTACAGGTACTTGAAGTGGCTGTGGGTCCAGGGCCCTAGGCTCAGGGACCCACAAACCTATTGTGGCACATGGGTCTTGGGGTATAGATTCACACTCTGTGGCAGGTTTGGATTTGCACCCACAGAGCCAGGATCTGTGACTCTGAGGCGCCTTCTACCAGCTCAGGCCCAGGAGGCCAAATTGGAGCTATGGTTCTACCCATGGGGGACAGGGCACAGCACTGGCCTGACTCCAGGGAAGAAGAGATACCCTGGAGGTTTGGGCTTGTGGAGCAAGGATTGCTATAGTTCAGAAACCTGAGCCAATAGGGCTCAGTGGCAACTTGAGGCATTGTGTCGTAGTGACTCTAGACCCTGGAATGATGGAGCTCACCAGTATGCCATACTCTGTTAGCCCTGGGGCAGTGGCAGCAAGTACCCCAGAATTGCAGAGCATAGCTATCCTTTGCACTCTGGGGAAAAGCACAGTGATGACTCTACTTCCCAGGGAGAGGGGTGTTTCAGCAGCTCAGACTCCAGGGGGCTAGTCCAGCTCCAAGGAAGAAGGGTTCTAGAGTTGTCTGACCTGTAGGGCAGGGTGTCTCAGCTTAGCCACTGCTCTGTTTCCCTGAGATGAGAGATACTATGTCAGCTCAGCCCTGGGATGTGCAGCTGTTCAGCTTAGCCAGGGCACTGATTCCCAGAGGGTGATGTGCCACTTTAGCTCAGGTCTAGAGGTCATGACTATTCTGGGTACTCCAGGCACCATTTCTCTGAAATGCAAGGCAGTGTTTCAACTTACATACTAGGGTATGTGACTGCTCTGGCCACTAAGGTACTGTTTCTTGGGATGCAGGGCACTGCTTCAACTTAGGCCCTGGGCAGGCATGACTGCTCTGAGTGGACAAGGTACTGTTTTCCAAGGAGATAGGGTAAAATTTCAGCTCTGGCTCAAGGCGTGAAGGGTATAGCAGCTGCTCACACCTTGGCATAGGGATGACAGGCCACAGGGAAGGGATGGCTCAGTAGCAGCTTAGCCTCTGGGATGAAGGGAAGCTGTGTCTACTCATCCCTGGAGCAAGACACATTCCAGCCATAGTTCCAATCCCAAGGTGACATAGTGTGACAGCTGCATGGGCCACAGGAGGTGGGCACGGTGTCGGCTCCTTCTCTGGGGTTAGCACAGCTATGTGGACTCCAGGCAGCTCCCTCAGCTGGGCTTAGTGCCAGTGAGGACTGCAGAGGACTCCAGTGGGAGGTCTGCAGGTGTCAAAGGTGTGGATGGGAATTGCTGGGATCCTCTTGCTCGCGTCATCGCTGAAGGGGATAGCTCCTCCTGGTTCTCAGCTGATCCCAGTTGGCAGATGGGATGGTGAGGCCTGGTGTTTCCTTCCATTCTCTATGTGACCATCTCACGTTTCTGTGTTTGTCTGGGTGTCTGTCCTCCGATGCACTCTGGTGCTGCCTCTCAGTTGTTTTCAGTAAAATGTAGCTATTTATGAATATTCGCTGTTCTGGCTGTCTTTATGAGGAGGACATGCATCAGGGGCTTCCAGTAGGCCGTTTTACTGGTGTCACTCTTCTCACTCTTCTATAATTATATTTTAAGAATCCAGATTGTAATTGTAAAAGAAATCTACTTCAAGTCTCTCACTCTTCAGATTAAGAAACAGTAGCCAGAGATGATGAGATTTCCCTGTGCAACCCAGAAAAGTGGCAGGGCATAACAATGACAACGGAAAGAACCTTGGTACCCAATGTTGGCCATTGCAAATCTGATACACATTCTAGCAGTTCACAGCCAGAAGGAAGAGGAATTCTCCGCACCAGCATTCATTCCAGGGCAGTGTGGTGAGGGGGAAAGAAGTCAGGTTTGGAATCAGATGGATTTGCAATCTCAATCCTGGCTTCTTTACTGTCTTCCAGCTGTGTGATAACAAGAAATCTCTTGGAGTGTCAGTTTCTTCATCAATAAATTGGTGATTATCAGACCTACCACAAAGGTCTGATGGGAGGATTAGAGGCACACAGCAGGTGCCCAATAAATTGTAGCGATTACTATTATCTTTAGGAGGCTTTAGTTAGTAATGAATTAACTTTTCCATGGGAAGATAATACTAGGTACCTAGCCTCATTAGGGCATGTTCTACAACCAATTGTTCTAGAAGAAACAAGTAGTGGCTGCAGTGATTGCCTGTCAGTCTCCATCCCTGCCCCCAGATGCCTCTATCACTTTATATGTCATTCATTTTGGAACATCCGGGCCAGTCCAGGGGTTTTATGTGTGATCATGAACTATTGCAAAGCTACATGGCCTGCCCAGGGACTAAGTTAAAAGATTGGAACTGACATTTATAAGGTGTCCTGAGCAGGCAAACCAACCAACTACAGCTATGGAGATCATGGAAAACAGGGAATTCCCCCAGTTTACATAGACGGTGAAAACTGAATGTAGGTCACTGTCTCACTCCACCCACGGGATTTTAGTTTGTGGAGGTGGCTGAGTGATGACACAGAGAGGCCAAGGCCATTGAAACAAGTGTTTGTTACTCACAGGTCTGGGAGAAGGGGCATGCCACGTCACACAGGGCCACATGGGAGGTTTGGTCAGGAGGCAGAAGCAGGGCAGAGCCCAGCAAAGCCTTTACTGGGGTTTCCGGGAGGAAGTCAAGGCAAGCAGAAGAAAAGGCTTAGGGTTGGCCAGGTTGAATAACTTCAGCAGGCTTTGGCCTACAGGGGTGGTCTCTAGTTGCCTGGTATCTGGCCCTAGGGTCATTTAAGGTAGCAGAAATATTGACATGAAATGTGAGAGTCAGATAAAGGAAGTGGTTGTAATATAGATTTGGAATTGGTTGATTTGCATATGAAAGGTATATTCCTAGGCAATTTGTTATTATCTTTGGCTAGCCCTGGAAGGGGCTAGCCCTGGGAGGGGCAGTCTTTCCCGCAGGGCTGTAAGGCCCCCAAAATGCCGAAACATCATAACATACAGAAAATATAAAAACATAATTAGTACAGTCATGGACTTTTCAATAAGTATTTCCCCTTAGTTCATGCTATTTTCTATTTATCCCTCAACCACTAAATTCTCCTCTATGAAATATAGAAATTTTATTTTCATTTTATATGTAGATAGTAAGCAGCCTTGGTTTAAAATTTTTATACAGATGGAGTTTTGGACGACTTTTATTTTGCCTCTCATAAACAAAGGTCTTTTAAAAAACCTTTAAGTTCCTGTTGAATCATCAAGTCATAGAAGTTCAAGGACTAGATGATGTGGTTTTGGAAGTCACTCAGATTAACTCTTGTATTTTCTATCTGGGGAATCAGTCATTAAAAATTCTTCTGAGCCTGAATGGCTTAACTACGGTTGAAATCAAACATAGACTGTAATTAAGCATGTAATTAAAACCATTAATAACCACACTCAGTCAAAAAGTGGCTATATTTCAGAGTGTAACTAAACTTTTTTTTTCTTTTATTGTCTTCTCTCTTCCAAAGTGGCGGTTCAAAGTGGAGATATTAGAAAAAAGCCTTTGCAGATCATCAAAAGGTTGGAAAAACTAGAGGAGCCATTCTCAGGACAGATTTCTCTGTATGGGGTCATCCTGCTGTCACCAATGCAGCACACAGATCTCAGACAAAACCAAGTTCATCCATGAGAGAGCTTTATGCTTAAGGTCAAGGCAAAAGCTCTCACCCAAAAGACGCCTGTATGAATTCCTACCTGGAGAAGAATGAATCATTCCATTCTTGATTTTCCTGTTTTGTTTTGGTTTCCTCCCCTGCTTACGAGTAGTAATGGAAAGATAGCAAGGGTGGGCACATTAAATTTGGATGCCCTCTTCTCCATTTGTTTTAGTTTGTTCTGCTGCCTGAGGGGCTAACGATAGGATGGTACGTGGAGAACTAGAAAAATAGAATGGTGGAACGTAAGGCATATGCTTACCTGGAATGAAAAGCAGAGACTCTAATTGCAGGGAAATGCCAAGGGTGCCAATAATACCTGGACTTATTATAATACCTGGACTTATTCATCCATCTTTCTGAGGTATAGAGCACTGTGAACATACATACATACATACTGCCTAAAAACAAACATGGCTAGAAGAGTGTTAGAAATAAAAATCATTTTGTTAATTTAGTTTTTGTTTTATCACAGTTCAAAAATTCAACTAGTCCTACAACACTAATTATAAAAAACGGCAGTTTCCCACCTGCCAAATTCCCTCTTCTCAGAAACAGCTACTTAAAATTCTTTTAGTTAAACCTTTTGGTATTTTCCTACATATCTCTAAATAACAGTCTTATACTACTATTTCTTGAATTTTTTCCCCCAGTTCTAGGCATTATCTATGGACTTCCGCTATGACAGATGAGAATTCAGCTCTCAGCTCCTCCTCTCCACTTGGCCCCACCGCACATACAGACTTCGCATTTCCCTATCCTCCCAATTAAGTTATATTTGTAGTTAGAATTGTGGTGAGATCCATATTTACATCATTGTCACTATGTAAATGCTATTCGCTGCCGAGCTGTATAATGCACTGTGGTTAACTTGTCTTTTTTGCATAACTTTTAATCTTCTCAGTAGCTGAGAATTGCTTTGTTGATTCTTTGCTTTTTTTTTTTAATGTCCTTATTACAAGTTCAATCCAAGTTATGAAATCTCTCTATAATTCACACTTACAAAGTCATCTACCAATTTCATCTACTTGAAATTTCTCCTGTATAAAACCATACTGGCTGGTCTTTAGGCTTCTGCAGACTGCCATCTTGGGGTCCTCATTCTCTCCTCCCATATTGCTTTCATCCCTCTTTTGAGCTGGATGCCCTATTTATTAGATTCCGTCTCATCCACTTTCTTTGTTTATTCCCTTACTTTGGTGGAGCACATTGCCCGATAATCTCAGTGAAGAAGAGTGCACAGGAGGTAAAGAGTTTGATACCTTGTATGTCTTTCTCTCCTGTCTTCTAATTTTCAGTATTGCTGTCAAGAAGCCCAATATCATTCCGGTTCTTAATTCATCGATGCAACTAATTGATTTTTTATAGGCTATTCCCTTTGTTCCCAGTATTTGAAATTTCATTTAGATGTGCCTTGGTATGGGGTCTTCTGATTCATCATGCCAGCAGGCATTGGGGCCTTTCAGCTAGTAATTCAATGTGGTACAATTTTCATTATTAACTTTTCAAAAAAATTATTTCCTCTTCTTTAGTTTCTCTGTTCTTCTTCGTATGAGTAGGATGTCAGGCTTTCTGAAATTATCCTTTAATACCATTGTCTTTTATATTTTCTATCTCTTTGTATTTTCATACTACAATTGACCCTCGAATAATGGGGGGTGGGGCAGGGTTAGGGCTGCCAACCCCCTCACAATCAAAAATGCATGTATGACTTTTGTCTCCCCCCAAATTTAACTACTGATAGCCTATTGGCGACCAGAAGCCTTACCGATAAATAAACAGCTGGTTAACGCATATGTTATACGTTATATGTTTTATATACTGAATTCTTACAATAAAGTAAGATAGAGAAAAGCAAATGCTGTTAAGAAAATCATGAGGAAAAGGAAATATATTTACTATTCATTAAATGGAAGTGGATCATCATAAAGGTCTTCATCTTTGCTGTCTTCATGCTGAACAGGCTGAGGAGGAGGAGGAAGAGGAGGGGTTGGTCTTGCTGTCTCAGGGGTGGCAGAGGAGGAAGAAAATCCACATGTAAGTGGATCCACGCAGCTCAAACCTGTGTTGTTCAAGTACAGTTGTACTTTCTAGGAAATTTTCTCAATTTTATCTCTCAACCTTTCTACTGAGTTTACATTTTTGCTAGCAGATAGATAGAGATACAATTTTCCAATATCTTTTTATTTTTGTTTGTCCCTCATTGTTCCTTTATTTTAAAATAACATCCAGGATGCGCTATGTTATCATTTCTTTAAGGTCAATATTAGAAATCTCTCTGATGGTTTTCTTGAGTTTTCTTCTCCCAGTGTAGTCTGTTTTCTCAAGTTGCTTTGTTCTCTGTTTGCTAGTTTGAGGACTCTTACATAAGAGGCTTTCCTCAGGTGTGTGGTTATTCCTTGGCTGCCTGCTCACATTTAAGAGCAGGGCACTGGACATCTGATTGTCCAGTGCCCAGTGCATGTAGGTGGCACTTTTCAAATGTGGGATTCATTGCAGGGTGACCTGGCTGTGCAGACATACTGGAGAACCCCAGATATCAGTGTCTTTAAGTATTTGTATTGAGTTGGGTCCTAATCCCCAAGAAAAGTCTTCCAGGCTTCTGACTAGAGGTGTGAGATTGTCTGCTCCCATTCTTAGGGCTCAGACGGGGAAGAAGAGGGAAAGGACTCTCAACACTGATCTTAAATTTCACTTAGTCCCCCTGTTTTCAGTACAGGATTGCTACCCCGACGCATCCTTGTTGTCACCAGCCACGAGTCCAGAAATCCTCTCCTCTCCTAAGTCAGTTACCACTTGTTCACTTACTTTGCAGCTTCCAAAATTCTGCTACATAGACTTCTCTTCTGTTTTCTGTCTTCATGAGTGTGTGCCTTCTTATAAATTCCTTCACCGTTATTTTTAGTGTGATTTCAAAAGAGGGTAGAGGTAAATGTATGTTTCAAGCCTCTATCTTTAACTAGATGACAGGAGTATTCATTTTCAAACACTGTCCTCACTGATAGCCATTGATATTTATAATTTCATTCACAATCCACTATCTCTGATTCCATCCATTCACACTTATTGACTACCTACTATGTGCCAGGCACTGCACTACATGCTGGTTAACAAAATATAACTCAGGACCTGAGGGAGCTCCTAATCTATGGAGGTATAGTTATATAAACAGGAGGTATAGCTATGTAACAGGCAAGTACAAGACGGTGAGATAATCGCTATTTTTAGGGAGGTACAGCATGCTCTGTGATACCTAGGAGGCCTCCTAACCTAGTTTAAAGGGATCACTCAGGCATATATTCATTCCACAAATATTTATTGGGTGCCTACCTCATGCCAGGTGCTATGCTAAGTGCTGACTCTACAGGGCTGAAAAGAACAAACATAGAACCCACTCTTACAGTACACACAGGACAGTGGCTCAGCCTCAGGAACCAGACTGCCAGCAGTCGAATCTTGGCTTCTCCACTTAATAGCTGTGTCATCTTGGGGAACTTACTTAACCATTTTGTACCTTAGTTACCTAAGAGTTGTTGAGAGCATCAAATGAATCAAAATATGTAAAGCACATATAACGGTGCCTGGTTGGTTAGTAAGTACAATATAAGTGCTGCATATCATTATTTTAGGAGTCAAATAGAAGAAATTCTACAAATATATGTATATACATATACATATATGTATGTGTGTATATATAAAACATTACGTGAAACAATAAAAAACATTGCATGATAAATGCTAAGGATGAAAAATTCAGGGAGTCTTCAATCAGATGGGGGCTCAAGGAAGGAAGGGCCTCAGGAAGGAAGACTTCTCAGAATGCGTTATTGACAAGGGAGGGGGAAGAGTGACTAGAAAGTAGGCATGGTGAGGGGAAAGGTACAGCACTGCCCAGGCCTTAAGGTAAGGAAAAGCTGGGTTGGCTTGAGGAACTAAAAGACTGTTGAGGTTGGAGCACAGCAAGAGAGAAGAGTATCAGGACCATAGACAAGGCTTTGTGGGCCATGATGAAAATATTGAGTTTCATTCTGTGTGCTATGGACAGCCAGTGAAAGGCTTTATGCACAGAAGTGTCATGAGCAGTCCTGCATTTATAAAAGATCATTCTGGTTGTTTAGCGGTGACTCTATCAAAGGGGAGCTGCAGAAGTTCTCCGTTTCTTGGTAGGTTATTGACCCAGACAAGCCAAATGAAAGATGGAGATGGGGTTAGAATAGCGACAGTGGAGATGGTGAAAGTGAACAGGGTCGATATATATTCTGGAGTAAAATCAACATGGCTTGGTAAAGACTGGAAATGGGGCCCGAGGAGTGGGGAAGTGCCAAGGCTAACAACGAGGCTTGTGCAATGGCTAGCTCAGCGGGCGGTAGCGCCATTTACTGAGGTAGGATAGACTAGATGAGAAGTAGATGGGCATGACAATGAAGACAATATTGGACATTCCATTTTTCATTACTCTAAATCACATTTTTTATAAAAGCACTATTGAGATATAATTCACAAAAACATACAATTCATTCATTTGAAATATACAATTCAATGGTTTTTAGTATACTCACAGAGTTGTGCAATCACCATCACAATCACTTTTAAAACATTTTCATCATCTCCAAAAGAAAGTCCATAACCATTACCAGTACCTTCCCATTTTCTCCCAACTCTGTCAGCCCTAAGAAACCACTAATCTATTTTATATCTCTATAGATTTGCCTATTCTGGACATTTCGTATAAATCAGAAGATACATGATCTTTTGTAATTGGCTCGTTTCACCGAGCATAATGTTTTCAAGGTTCATCCGTGTTGTAGCATGTATCCAAACTTCATTTCTTTTTATGGCCAAATAATAGTCCATTTTACGGATACGTCACTATTTATCAGTTCATCACTTGATGAACATGTGGGTTGTTTCTACTCTTTGGCTATTATGGATAATGCTGCTTTGAACATTTATGTACAAATTTTTGTGTGGATGTATGTTCTTATTCTCTTGGGTAAATACCTAAGATTGAAATTGCTAGGTCATATGATAACTCTATGTTTAGCCTTTTGAGGAACTTCCAGACTATTTCCTGAAGAAGCTACACCATTTTACATTTACATCAAAAAAATACGAGGTTTTCAATTTCTCCATACCCTCTCTAACACTCGTTATCGTCTCTCTTTTTTGTTATAGCCATCCTAGTGTGACGTGCTAGCTCATATTTTTATTTGCATTCCCCTGGTGGCTAATAATGGTGAGCATCTTTTCATGTGCTTTCTTCTTTGAAGAAATGTCTCATGACATCTGTCACCCATTTTTTAAATTGGGTTATTTGTCTTTTTACTATGAAGTTGTAAGAGTTCTTTATATATTCTAGATATAAGTCATTTGTCAGATACACAATTTGCAAATTTTTTTAGCATGCAAAATATTTTTTATTTTTATGAATAATTATCATCAATACAGCAGGGACTGATATAATTATAAAAGATACAAAAAATCAGAAGAATGTTAGCATTCAATAGACATTAAAACCTGAGCTAAAAGATGATCAGAATGTCTGACACCTTGTACAGTTCTGATGGAAGTTAAGAAACATGTTCGCTAGACTTCTTAATTCATGAAATGAAGAAAAAGTTAAATTTCAAAGGAGCTACAATGCACTGACATTTACATTAAATGACTGTTGTTGCTGACAAACATTTAAGATAAGCAGGGTTATCTAAAGCTCACAGTCTTAAAAGCAGGGAGATGTGTACACTGTAGATTTTTAATTAGCAAGAAGCAAGCTGAGATTTTTTTTTGGTAAAATATGGTTTGTTTATTCATGTGGATCTAAAAGGCTGGCTCAGTTTGTCAGAGCACAAGAGAATGCCAAGAGGTCAAGGGCATGGGAATGGATCAACGTAAATCAATCCCAACTCCAGGAAAACAAGTGACACAGCAGTAAAAGAACAGTATTAGTAGGAATGGGAGACTTGAGGTCTAACTCAGTTCTCACTTTGGATTCTGTAGTATCTCTTACTAGGAAGCTGGTAAAAACAAAACAGAACTTCTTACTCTTTCAATTAATAACTATCCATAAGCAGAAGGGAAGAAACAAAAGAAAGCTAATGTAGAGAGATGGGCCTTGTTGATTAAAAATCTGTCAACGTGAATACATTTTAATATGTTGAATCTTGAGTCATACTTACAAACCATTGGTTAATATACTACGAAACTTACAAACATAAAACCTCATCTGTTGCAGAACTTCGAAACTAGTGGAATTAATTTCTTCTTCCTTTTATTTAATTATTTTTCCACAAAACATCCTAAAACTAGGTAATCATCAGCATGCCTGCACTTTCACAAATGTGTCATTAAAACATGATGGTTTTTGTCAAAATGATGCAGGAAGCAACTCCAAATGAGGTCAAGGATCTTAGACTCTCTCAAAACGTATTTTCAGTTCTTTGTGCTCCACGTCACATAAAAAAGAAATGAGGGCAGCTGGACTCATACAGTTTCTTTCAGC
>RJWJ010036346.1:0-15840 GCA_004363605.1 Indri indri | reverse complement strand
GAATTACTCTAACTGAACCAACTCCTGACTAGTCTAGGTGGCTGTCTCACCAAATTTTGCCCGAACCATTGCCATGGTCTTTGGCTTTGTCCTCTTTTTCTCAACTTTCCTGTTTTCCCCATCACCATAGGCATAAATGCTACCTATATCACAGTGGTGATCATTGTTCACTTGAATCCAAAGTGAACTTCCTTTTTTTTTTTTGAGACAGGGTCTTGCTCTGTTTCCCAGACTGGAGTGTAGTGGTATCATCACAGCTCACTGCAACCTCAACTCCTGGGCTCAAGCAATCCTCTGAAGTGGCTGGGACTACAGGTGCGCATAAGCCATGCCCCGCTAATTTTTCTATTTTTAGTAGAGATGGGGTCTCATTCTTGCTCAGGCTGCTCTTGAACTCTTGGCCTCAAGTGATCCTCCCACCTCAGCCTCCCAGAGTGCTGGGATTACAGGTGTGAGCCACTGTACCTTGCTCATGGTCTCAATAAGAGAAACACGGAATGCTGTTTTAACCAAAAACCATAATATTTAGAGAAGATAAATGGGGAAGAAGCAAGAGTATGGGCCAGTGTAAGAATGCTAAATCCTCATCTTCCATAATGGATCAATTAATATTGCTTAAAACTGATAGATCAAGACATTATGCACAAGCATTGTGTTTATATACAGGGGAAATACCAGAAAAAAAAATAGCTCAAAGAGTTTGGGGTGAGGGACAAGGGGCTGGGAAAGAATGAAAGAAAGTATTTTTGTTTTAAGCATTTTATGTTTTAAAACACACACATATATATGATAAATGTAAAAATAGACTTTAAAATAGAAAAAATATTAATTCTTAAAAGGGTTTTCTTCCAGTTTTATTATAAGGGAAGAGAATCTTATATTCTGAAACATTACTATGATTTAGATTACATGATTAACTGCCAATTTATTTCAAATTAAGAAGTGTGAGATTATAAAAACCAATTCCTATTAAGAATGAGGCTAGGCCAGGTGGCTCATGCCTGTAATCCTAGCATTCTTGGGAGGCTGAGGCAGGAGGATCGCTTGAGGTCAGGAGTTCGAGACCAGCCTGAGCAAGAGTGAGACTCCATCTCTACTAAAAATAGAAAAAATTAGCCAGGTGTGGTGGTGTGCGCCTGTAGTCCCAGGTACTCGGGAGGCTGAGGCAGGAGGATCGCTTGAGCCCAGGAGTGTGAGGTTGCTGTGAGCTAGGCTGATGCCACGGCACTCTAGCCTGGGCAACAGAAGGAGACTCTGTCTCAAAAAAAAAAAAAAAAAAAAAAAAATGAAAATGGGGGATCTCTAAAGATCCCACAGACATTAAAAAGATAATAGGATATTGTAAACAACTTTACAAACTTTAAAAAATTTGACAATTTGGATGAAATGGACACATTCTTCCAAATTAAAAAAAAAACTGACAGAAGAAAAGGTAAAAGCCTTGAACAGTTCAAAATCTGTTAAAGAAATTTTCCCTATTATTAAAAACGTTTCCTCAAATCAAGGTCCAGATGGATCCTTCAGTGAACATTTTCAAATGCTTAAGAATGAAATATCACTGATATAATCAAAGTCTTCAAGAAAATAGAAAAAGGCAGAGGGAACTTCTCCCAACTCTTTTATGAGGCCGGCACAACTTTTACACGAAAATCTAACATGGCTAGCAGGAAAAATTACAGTCTTATTTCACGAACATAGATGCAAAAATTCATTTAAATTATTAGAAAATAGAATCCAGTGATACATAAAAAGGATAATACCTTATTAGCAAGTGAGTTTATTCCCAAAATGCAAAGGTATTTGAAAATACCCTTCCCCAGTCCCGGGGGCCGCGCCGTTCGGGACTCAGGCGACCGCAGGCGCGGCGCGCGGGTCCCTCCCGCTCTGCGTCTCCGGTCCTCGGGCTCCGCCCCGCGGCCACCAGGCCGGCTGCACCCGAGCGCGCCGGGCTGGGTGGCCCAGCTCTGCCCACGCTGCTCCTGCCAGGCTGGTGTCCACATCGCCTCACTGCCGGCACCTCAGGGCCCGTGTCCCCGGCCACATCCCTCCCCGGAGCCACCTCGTGTGGGTCTCAGAGCGCGCTGAAGGTGACGTCTGGGGACAGGCGCCCATTTCTGCCCTTCAGCCTGCACCTCTGCCAGCCTGGGACTTCCTGGCCTTCCAGCACCTTCTGGTCCCTTGTCTGCTGCGGTTGGGGCAGGAACTCCCCAGGATCTGAAGCTCTTTAGCTGGGGAGGGGACAGTCAGCTGGCAGACACAGGCTGGTGTCTGTCCCAGAAACTGATGGTGAGGGGACCAGAGGTGAAGGGTGCTGCCGCCTCCCCTTTAACCAATGTCCGAGCCCCTCCGCCTTTGGGGGGAAATGCTTTGCACCCTGCTATTCTTGGCAAAAGTGTTGGGAAACTCAAGGCTCCAACTGGTGTCTGCGCGTGTCTCTCTCTCAGGGACGACTTGCTCCCATGAGGGAGTTGGGTGAGCATCGTTGTCCCCACACTGCAAAGGAGGAAACTGAGGCTCAAGGAGGTGATGGGAATACACAGCAGAGCCAGGGCCAGAGCTCAGGTCTCCGGCTCTTAGCCGCGCTCTTCCTGCCCGCTCTGCACTGCAGGTTCCGGGAGGGGCGCGTGTGGCCCTGAGGCTGCCCACCAGGCCCAGCTTGAGAAAAGTGGCTGCCCTGGGCCTGTAGTATTTGCTAAGTGGAGCAGAAGGGAGGGAGGGCTAAGGTGACCTGCCTTCCCCACCTCCCAGAGGTCCTAGGTGAGATGACTTTCCACAGCAGCCACGACTTTCTGCTAAGCTGGCACTGGCTTAGTGGGTCCCTTCCTTCTCATCCTCATTCTCGTCCCTCCCAGGAGGGCACAACGGACACTCCCTCCTCCAAACCATGCACACTCGTTTGCACACGCCTCACCCTTCGGGAGCACACAGGGAATTTCTCAGGCCCACCCTAACACCTGGAGGGCCCAGGACAAGAGTGCAAATGCAGGCGTATATATAATATGTTAAATATTTAAAAGCTAGAAAACTAACAACTTAAATAATTTCTATCCTCCAACATTGACAAATAGAACTTCACCATGAACTGAAAATCCAGGTTTGATTTTAGAATTCTTAGACTTGCTGGAGTTCTGGGAAGTCGGTGTGGGGCCGCTGCAGGGAGACCTGGGCAAGGCCAGCCCCCTTTCCACCGTGCTCTATCGGGTACTATCAGGCACAGTCTGCCCTTGAGAAGGTGTACCCAGGGAAGGGACCTGCAGTGGGCCAGAGGCTGATTGGTCGGGAATTGCAGGGTCCCAGGCACTCAGAATGCTGTCTGTGAGGGGCCAGGTAAACTTATTCCCCCAGCCGACAGGTGCCTCAGCCCATGGGGGGCGTGGGGTGGGGGGCGCTGGAGGAACGCCAGAAAGAGCCCAAAAGCAGAGGCCTCTTGTCTGGATGAAGGGTGCTGCTCTTCCTGCTCCCCGCTCGACCTTTCTCTTTGGAAGCCCAAAGTTAGGGTACAGGATTAAATTCAGGGGTTCCTGCCTCAGTGTGTGACGGGCTCTGGGGCACAGAGGCAGGAGAGATGTTAGCAGAAACAAGGAAAAGTCCTTTTATGAGCGATCCCTGGATGGGGGGGAGGGGAGGTCCTGGACCAGCTGTCCTGGGGCAGCTGTTTACTTTCAGTGAGGAGGCCCCCACAAAGAGGACCTGGCCATCCTCCCCCAGATCATCTGGGAAGCTTCTGGGAGTAGCTGGGGCCACCTGCGTCTCCCAGAACAGGGGGTTTCCTGATTCACGAGTCTCTGAAGAGTAAAAGGGGCCGTGGGGATGTGGCGGGCAGTCCGTAAGAATACAGGCTGTAATGGTGTCTGCTGCACTGGGTGTCACTGCTGGGCTGGGCCCAGCTGCCACCCACTCTTGTAGGCCTGAAACTGAGCAGATGGTGGGTGCAGCCACCTGTCAGGTGGGGCTCGGATTGACTGAATTGGTCCTTTTGAGAGTCCAGGGTGCCCTCTTGAGGACGCCTGGAGAATCTCACCACCTTGGTCCTGGACACACAGACTGACCTGGCTTTTCTCTCTCTTTCCTGCTCCTGCCCTGGCCCTTCTAATCTCTTCGTCCACCCACACCCTTCCCATAGCCCAACTCACCCACCTACCATCCTCGGGACAGATCCTTCATGTTGAGGGCCTCTTATATTAGCAGTCAACAAGGCCCAGCAACCCCAGGCTCCTGGCGTCCTGGGGCATAGTGCTAACGGCTTGGACTTACCCATGAAAAACCACCCCTACACATACGATAAGGTCTGGAAGCATCTCTCAGCAACCTGAAGACTTTGCCCCATCTGATGACTGTGTTAATGAGATGTGGTAGCACCCTAGAAGCCCCACCCCCTGGGGCCAAGCTCTCCCAGCCCCTGGGACCATCCTGCCCCAGAGCCCCCTGCTGAGCTGCTGAGCTGACTCTCATCTGCTGGGGGTCTCAAGAGCACTCGGTGTTCCCCCCTAATGGCACTGGTTCTTAAGAGTATGTATGAGGAAAAGATGAGGATGAGGCAAGAATCAGGGTCCCTGGACCACCATGTAGGGCAGGATGACCTGGTTACATGTCTGTGCCAGGAAGACGTCATCAGGTGAGCAAGACCTGGCCCAGGCTGGCCCGTGAGGGTCTCTCTGATGACCCTAAGGGGCGCAGAAGTAGGTCCCAGGGCGAGAGAACTAAGCCCCACCACCTTTTCTGCCCATGCTAGAACTAGAGGGCCTCTAAAAGGGGAAATTGCATATAAAATGTGTTCTTTCCAGTAAGGAGGCGTCATTAAATTAATGACCCAACTGCAAGACTGCCTTGCACATTCCCGGAAGAGGCTGGACAGAGCCAGGCAATGTAACCCAGGATCTTGAAGGTGCCTATGGGAGAACTGGGACTAGACTAGGACAGCCCAGAGCAGGAGAGCTGTGCGCCCTTCCAGGGGCAGACCAGAGCCAGTGGAACTGAGGTCAGACATAAAGGTCTCTGTAGCCTCAGCAGGCATCAGTCAGGGGCTGTGGGTCCCCCCTCCCCACTGTCCCCACTGCCTTCCTTCTCCCCGAGACAGAGAAGGTGGGGACCCCTGCACACTTCTACATCCATCTCGGCTACGTGCCATGAGGATGGAGCAGGGAGATGCCCAGTGGCCTCCAGCCTCGAACACCCACTCCAGCTTCAGGGTGGGAAGGACCTCACTCCGACCTCACGGAGGGAATGTGAAAGCCCTGGCCCCTCAGCTGGTTCAAGCCCTTTATTCAGAAGATGCAGGAAATCGGGGGTTAAAAGTATTTTGACCTTTTTTTTTTTTTTTTTTTTGCCCCTTGTAACCCAGGTGTCCCCATCAGCTGTTCAATAGCTAAATTAAAAACAATTTTTAAAAATCTTTCTCTGGGTGGAGCAGTTTGGGATTGGAGGGTCCAAGCAGGTGAAGTGAGGTCTGTGACACCACTTGCCTGCCTTCCTCTCCCTCTGTCCCCACTGTTTGGCCCGAGCATTTCGCCTGCTGTTCCTGCTCTGTCCTTTGTTCAGCCAGGGGTGTAGGTCCCTGGCTTTACAAACTGCTGCACTTTGAGTCAAGATTTGGGGCCATTAGGCTGGGCACAGTGGCTCACGCCTGTAATCCTAGCACTCTGGGAGGCAGAGGCAGGAGGATCTCTTGAGCCCAGGAGTTCGGGGTTGCAGTGAGCTATGATGATGCCACTGCGCTCTAGCCCAGATGATAGAGTGAAACCCTGTCTCAAAAGAAAAAAAAAAAAAAAAGATTTGGGGCCATTAAGCCCCAAATTCCTCCCCTTCCCTCCCCTCCAGGCCCTCTATGTCTTCCAACCAAAGCCAGGAGTTCTGGGTCTGTGCTGGGCTACCCCAAGGCCCAGTCCTTGGGTCATTTGGACTAGGCTGATGTAGGCTTGAGAAGGGGGCCCACCATTCCTTCCTCCAACCACCAACGTGAACACCCCACCCTGGTCTTCCTGGTTGCCAGGAGGCAACACCCCTCCCCGAACCCACAGCTGCCTTGGGCCCTTGGAACCCTGTCCACAGAGCCCAGCCTAGGGCCAGAGCCCCCATCAACAATGACTCATCACACCCTGGCCAGATGGGGAGGGTTTCTAAGAACACAACGGTCCTTCATAAGGAAATGCCCTTCACCTGCTGGGCCCAGCAAGCGCAAAAGCGATCCCACCTTCCCACGCCCCTCCCACCTGGGCTGAGGCTGGGAGGACTCTGGGAGGACACTGGCCTAGACGGCACAGGCCACATTGTGGTTCCCGTGGGTAGAGGCGTTTCTGGTTTCTTGTCTCCACTGGAAAAATCACTTCAGAATTTGGTTTATTTTAAACCCCAGTTCTTAAAATATGTGGAAATTGAACACAGGCTGGTCAGTCGGCACTGTGTGGCTCTGAGGGGAGAGGGTCGGGAGGCGGGTGGTGCAGACTGTTTAGAAGAATCCTGAGTGTGTGCAGGCTTTGGCTGTTTTTGGAATGGGTTGAGGTTATTTGTGGCGTGTGGTGTCAGGACAAGTGTGTTCGTTTTAACTCTAACGCTCTCCATAAATAGCTGTGGAAATGTGGACCACCACTCCTCCGCAGGCGCCGGGGGAGGGGGGAGAAGAAAAGGATGACGGTTGTCATAGCTCGGGGGTTCCCTCTGCTCTTGCCACCCTGCCACCACCCAGAGAAAGAATGACTTCCTATGGGGACATCCGTTAGGCCAGGGCAGGACTGGGGCAGGCTGTTGTTGCGGAGGGTGGGGTGGAGCGGGGTAAGGAGCCTGGGCCACTTCATGGACACTCTCCTTTAAGACACAGACGAGGCCACATGAGGGATGGAAGCCTCTGAACAGAAAGGTAAGGCTACTTGACCCACATCACGCAGCTTTGGAATAACAGGACCGGGTTTGAGCTCAGCCTCAGTGGCGGGGGAGTGGGAGGACCCGTAGCTTGCCCTATCCTCCCTCCTGCCCTTCCTGGAACACCCACATGTTGGGTGGGTGGCACAGACCTGGCTGAGGACGCTAGTATGGCGGTCAGCACTCTGTGCCACACGGGGAACACAGCCCATGCAGATTTCCACTGGTTGAAGGGTTTGGATTTTTCCTCTATGTACTGGGAAGCAATGGATGTATTTTAAGCAGGCACGAAGTACCATTTTTTTTTTTTTTTTTTTTTTTGAGACAGAGTCTCGCTTTGTTGCCCGGGCTAGAGTGAGTGCCGTGGCATCAGCCTAGCTCACAGCAACCTCAAACTCCTGGGCTCAAGCGACCCTCCTACCTCTGCCTCCCAAGTAGCTGGGACTACAGGCATAAGCCACCACGCACGGCTAATTTTTTGTTTCTATTTTTAGTTGACTGGCTAATTTTTTCTGTTTTTTTAGTAGAGATGGGGGGTCTCACTGTTGCTTAGGCTGATCTTGAACTCCTGACCTCAAGCGATCCTCCCGCCTCAGCCTCCCAGAGTGCTAGGATTACAGGCGTGAGCCACCACGCCTGGCCATGAAGTGCCATATTTTCTCTTTTGAAATGCTTCCCTGAAGGCCAGCGTTAGGCCGGAAGGGTCTGGGGGCTTCCGTAGCAGTTCAGGCAAGGGCTGAGAGGGCCCGGCCTAGCCAGGTGCAACGGAGAGAAGGCGCCGGAGCGGAGGACACTTGAGGCAGAAGTGACAGGTGTGAGAACCCATGGGGAGGGAGGCGCCTTCCGGGCTTTGAGTTCAGGCGAGCAGTGGCCGGGTTAGTTCCCTGGGGCTGCGTAACAAAGCGCCACATGATGGGGCTTAAAACAACAGGAATTTATTCTCTCACAGCTGAGGCTGGACGTCTGAAATCAAGTTGTTAGCAGGCTTGGCTCCTTCTTGGAGGCTCGGAGTGAGCCTCAGGTGGCTTCGGGTGGCTGCCAGCAATCCTTGGCATCCTCAGCTTGTAGTTGCATCGCTCGAGTCTCTGCCCACGTCTCCACGTGGCCCACTCCCATGTGTGTTTCACAGTCGTCTTCCCTTGTATACGTCTGCGTGCCCAAATTTCCCTCTGCTTATAAGGACACCAGTCACTAGAGTAGAGCCACCCTAATCCAAGATGACCTCATTTAAACTTGGCACATCCGCAAAGACCCTATTTCCAAATAAGGTAGCATTCACAGGTACTGTGCTACAGCACACGTGTTTTCCAGTGAATGGTCACAGGCCAAATTCTGGGACAGTCTTTATTGGAGCTTGGAATGTCAGAGGCAGACTGTGGGAAAGTGAGCAGCGGTGCTGGCGGACGCCCCGCAGTGGGGAGTCCGGGCTACATGAAGGAACCCTGCTCGCCCGCAAGCAGGACACGGGCACACGCGCACACGCACACACTCTCCTGTGCAAGCCGAGACACCCAGACACTCACACGCTCACTGCCCGTGGGTTAGAGGCCAGGCGCCTCAGGCTGCTCCCCTCCTCTTGGAGGGGCCTCGTCCCCTTTGGGGAATCTGCTGAGACTGAAGGGAACCACTTGAGGATCAGGGACAAAGGAGCTGGAAGCTGCAGGCATTTTACAGTTTGGAAGGATGGGAAGGCTGCCCAGGGACCAACTGCAGGGAGCTGGAGAAAGCCCTGCTGGGGCAGGGCAAGGCGAAGACATTGGAGATGGAGTGTGGGGGTGGGGTGGAAGGAAAGGCCATCTCCTCTTCCTCACTCGCTGGAATCTCATGGCTGGGGACAGAGCCCTGGGCACAGAAAGCCTAGGAGCATCAAGGGGTCCCCTGTGTCCTAAGAAGGCACTGAAATGGGGAACAGATCCTGGGAGTCCGGAATCTCCCCTAAACACCCCAAGGGGGACAGGAAGGGGAATGACAGAGCGAATTACATGCCGGTTGTCTGGGGCGACGAGACTGGGGAAGCACAGATACTGCTTCTCACCCCAAACCATGGGGTGGGGATGGGCGGGGTGCAGCCCCTCTGGCCAGCAGAGGGAAGAGAGTGCCAGAGCCAGGGCTGCCCCTTTGGTCTCAAGGGCAGTGAGCGGGGAGCCTGGCCTCACCCATGCGTCCGTGGTGGGGGTGGAGGCAGGAGGAGTGGGGAAGCAGAGCCTCCTGCCCCCGGAGCCAGGGCTACCAGAGCACGGCCCCATCCAGGTTCCCGTAGCCGGGCTCAGCCCGCAGCCTCCAGTAGGTGTTGTTGGTCACCCACCACTCCTTCCCGCTGCTGTCCGTCTGCCGCCTGCAGGGAGGGTGCAGGTGGAAGTGAGAAGGGTGAGCGCCCAGCACGGAGGCCGGAGTGCAGAGGCACCCCTCCTACGGTCTATCCCACTCAACCCAGGCCTACGGGACAGGAGGGGCCCGGACTGCAGACCCAGTGCAGAGGGCGAGGCTGAGGCACCTGAAGAAGCGGGCCTGGTGGACGATGTTGTTCTCTTCCATCACTTTGCGCCTGTCTCGCTGTAGCTGCTCGATCCTTCTCTTCTGGGCCTCAGCGGCCTGTATGTTCCCCTCCTCCAGGTACCTGAGGACCCAGATGGCAGTTGGCAGAATTGCCCACCCACAGGGGCCCCAAGTCCAAGGCCTCTGTCCCTGCCTAGCTCTCCCCCAAACAAGCGCCATTTCCCTGAGGCAACTCAGAGCAGGAAGGACAAAGTCCCAGGTCTGGGGAACCCTGTGAGGAGGGAGGTGGTTCAAGGGCGGCACCCGCCCGGACTGACCTCTGGTCTGGCCGGAGCCTTGTGTCGGTGGAAGGCAGTGACCGTTTCAGCTCTGCCGTCAGCTCATTCAGCTCCAAGGCAAACTGAGTGAAGCCGAAGTTTCGCTCATGGTCTGGGGGCATTGAGTCTGGAGAAGACAAGGGGCTGGGGCAGGTGGACTGTGCCTTAGCCCCCCTCGCCCTGCCCGGCCCTCCCTGGCCACCCCACTTACTGGGCTTCCAGATGCACTGACCGCCTGGTGCAGGTCCCCGGTACAGCCCCTCGTGCCACTTCCCGAAGAGTCGGTGGAGGACACGGCCGCTCCGGCTGAACACAGCACCCTGTACCTCGTGGATGTTGGAACTCCAGTACTTGGCCTGGGGTAGGGGAAGAGAGGTTTAGCGGGTGTCCCCTCCTCCTTACTCAGGGTGACCTCCGGAGGCAGAGGCTGCTGGGGGTGGATAGGGGGCTCAGGGTGGCATACCCACCTTGCAGAAGGTGATCTTGCAGTGGCAGGAGCTGTCCTGTGTGTTTCGGATGAGGACCTCCCCGTAGTGCTCGATCCAACGCTGGCCACTCAGGATGTTGTGAATGCAGGATGTCACCTTGTTCCACTCAAAGTGGTCCCCAAACCTGAGAGAGACAGGGCATGGGAGGGAGCTGGTTGACCCCGGGGAACAAGTGAGTCAGGGGCACCTGTCTTGCTAGGGCAAGTCATGTGGGTCTGTGGCAGGAACCCTGGGGTCCTGGTTCTGGCTAGCACATCCCCACCCATTTATAAAGTTTCCAAGTGCCTAAGTAATCAGAGTACAAATACGGACAGGGTCCCTGTCCTTGGGTGCCAGGGACAATGGTAGGGCCATTCACATACACCATCCAGTTTCATCCCCACTTCTCTTGGGTGTTACTTACGGCTCTCATCTTACAGGCAGGCAGACAAGGCTCCGGGGCAGGGAGTCTTTTTGCTGCCTGAGTAACTACCAAGCAGCAGAACTGAGACTCAAACCCGGGATTTCTGGGATTTCTGACTCTAAAATCCAGGATCTCTCCAGCCCCCTCCCCTGGCTTCTAGCTAACTCCCAGACTGCTCTCAATGAGCCCCTGCTTTTCGGCTCCAGTCCCCCACCTGTAACATGAGCTAAAAGAGGGTTTTTCGAATGTGGTTTGTGACCCATTAGTCCTGAAATCAATTCAGGTTTCTATGTTTGTGTATGCGCTGGCTTAAAGTCTCAAAAGCATTTCTTACTGTGAGACAGGGTCAAAAACTTGTGAAAGCCACTGAGTCAGATGACCTCGACGCGCCCTTCCAGCTCTACCTTCTAAGCTTTTCATCTTTCTTCATTGGCAACTGCTGTGAACATAGGTGTCAAACATCCCAACACTGCCCTCACTGCAAGCAGCTTCAGACCTTCCCATCCTGTCCCTGACACCCGCCCCACCTCCAGCCTGGAGGATCCCTGGGCCTGGCTGCTGGGAGTAAAAGTACCCACCTGGGCAGGCTGACATTGACTGTCCCCACAGGCACAATCTCCAGGGATTTGCCCCAGAACTTGTTCTTCCACTTCATGTCTGGAGAGGGGTTGGGAGGCAGAGGGAACAACAGAGATAAGGCCCCACAGTGTTCCAGCCTCTCCCTATCTGCCCTTTACCCCCAGGGCCACCCCACCCTGCCCTCCACGCCTCACCTTGCCAGAAGGTGAAATTCTCAGACTCCGCATGGCACGCTGAGATTGGGGGGTGGTGGGAGACCTGGGTGAGCAAACAGTTCTCTTGAAGCTGCCCCTGAGGACAGTGGGGTCTACTCCTGACATCAGGGCCCCCCAAAGTCCTTTACCCCCACCCCAGTTCCCCTGCAAACCAGAAGACCAGTTAGGTCCAGGTCTCTTGTCCCTGTCATCCTTGGCCAACACCCAAGTCCCTCGTCCTCTCTTCTTCCCATGAGGCCCAGGGTAAGAGGGAGAAGGGGGTGCGGGGAAGGCAGCCCCTACTGCTGGGGCCTTACCACCTGCCCCCGCCCTGCCCCCACCCGCTCCTGGGCTCCCATCCCCCACCTCCCCTCCTCCTGCACCTTCAGTCCTTCCCTCTGTATATTCTCTTTCGCTCTCAATATAAAGATTTTCTGTGTTTTCCACCTTAAAAAATAGTAAACCTTCCCTCTCTAGATGCATATATTTATTGCTCACATATGCATAAAACATTTCCGGGAGGATTCCCAAAAACTGGTAGCAGCAGTCCCCTCGGAGGGGAGGCTTATTTTCTATTGTACACACGATTGTACTGTGTGTTTTCAAGGTCACCTAAAATCTAAACAAACAAATGGCCTCTAACTGGCTACCCTCGCTCTCCTCTTTCCCTCATGGCAACATTTTTTGGAAACAGTCTGCATTTTTCTTTTTTTATCCTCCACTCTACACGCACTGTAATCCAGTCTCTGTCCCCATTCTTCCTCTGAAACTTCCCTTGCTCAGGAAGCCAATGACACCCCCCAGGTCCCAGGGATCTGCCGTCCCTCTCCCTCAGGGCTCCCCCAACACCCCGGCCTGCCACCTCCTCAGACAGTCCTCCTGGGGGCAGTCCCCCCGTGACGTCTCCTCCCAAGCTGGCCACCCCCAGTCCCTTAGCGCTCCGTGGTGCTGAGACTCCAGGCCTGCTGACCGCAGAGCCTCCCGGACGCTCCCCGTGGAAGTCAAGCCCATGTGCACAGCGTGCTCCCTGACTCGGTTTCTCCCACACGGTCCCCACCTTACCGACTGGCACCACCGTGCACCACTGACTGCCCCAGCCAGAGGGAGGAGGCCACCCCAGACTTCGCCCTCTTGCTGGCCACCCCCAACTCCCAGCCTGCTGACCACCGAGTGCTCTCGAGGGCAACACGTGAACAGCTCTGGAACTCAACGTGCCACAGCCTGAGTGCAGGTCCCCATCAGCTCTGACGGAGAGGACCACCATGGCCCCTAATGGCCTCTGCCAGCCATCGCATGCGCTGCCCAATGCGCCTTATAGAGCGCCAGTCTGAGCACGTCACTCCACTGCCTCACAACCCCTGTGACGTCCACTGCCTTCGGGATTTAAAAACGAACAAACAAAACCCCAAGCCCTCCTTGCCTTCACCGACAACGCCCCTCAGGGTCTGACTGGCCTCATCGTCCAGCCCCATCTCTCCCTTCCCAAACCTGCCCCATCTGTTCCTCCGCACTGTCTGGAACGTCCCATCCTCCCCACCCCCTGTACCCTTGGCTTGCTCCAATTCACCCTCCAATTCATCCTAGCCCAAGATTGTCCTGTAGAGCACCTCTTCCCAGGTGGAGCTTCCAGGGTCCCCCGGCCAGGCCAGGCCTCAGACAAGGGCCAGGAACTCCGTTTCAAGGCTGACCCCATGCTAAGCTGGGGGCACCTTCGAGCAGAGCCCTCAACCCCCCAGCATGGGCCACAGACCCTGGCACAAAGCCAACTGCCCATGCTCCTCTGCTATTCCCTGGCTCCTCAGGCCCAGCTCTGGCCCCTGAAGCCCAGGTCCCTCCCTGTCCCGGCCACCTGGGACCCACACCTGCTCACTGATGAAGCGGAAGCCTCGGTCAGGCCGCTCGCACTCGTAGGTCTCCCCCAGGACGGGGTTGAAGGGCTTGCAGCCCGCTCGGTGGTACGTGGAGGAATAGGCAGAGACAGCAAAGGCCGCGACGTACACCTGCGGGAGGCAGGGCAGGGAGAACACCACGGTGGCAGTGGCCTGAGGATGGCGACGCCACCCCACTGCAAGCAAAGTCTGGGGTCTTGGGGTGGAACTTCGGCAGCAAGGAGCAGTCCAGCCGGGAATGTCTGGGAGAGAGGGGTCTGGGGGAGGAAGAGGCAGATGAGCCGGGCCCCAGGGTGGGTACCATGCGCTCGCAGGGGTCGGCGATGCGGCTGGCCTGGTCCAGGAGGCTGCTGTACTCGAGCTCCTCGCAGAGCCGCTGCAGCGTGTTGAGTGGCTCGTTGAGCTGCACGGGCATCGACACCTTGGACAGGTCTTTGCCGATGTTGTTGCGCAGTATGTTCCACAGGCTCACGTCGGCCCCGGGCCCACTGGCCGCCGGCAGGCAGCGGCGGCGGGGTGGCCCTGCGGCTCTCCCTGGAACATACCCCCCTGGCCCACCCCACCCACCGTGTCATTCTCCGTCTGGGCACCCGCAACCCAGACACAGCAGGGCCTGCTCCTCCCCGCCTCCCAACAAGGACAAGCTCATAGGTCTGTTCACTCCCAGGCCCCAGTTCCCACTGCCAGAAACCCTGCACCCCAGAAACCCTTCCCGAGTCCCCACCCTTGCCTTCTGTCCCCCTATAAACACAGAAACAGACATCGGGATGCAGATCACTCAGCCCATCTTATAGATGAGGAAGCGGGCTCTGAGAAGTAAAATGACAGGTCCAAAGCCACACTGCTAACAAGTGGCAAAGTGGGATCTTTTGCCTCTCTGTCGGGCCGTACGCGAGCCCTCCCAGCCTGCCAGAACGGAGGCCGGCCCCCAGGCCTGAGCCTGGCCCACCCCCTACAGCTGCTCCAGAACATTCCCCAGCTCAAGGCTTAGCCTTCCTCAGTTCCTGGGGTCACCTCTAGGATCATGATAAAGCCATTAGGCCACCAGTCACCACAAGCAACAGCCTCCACGTGGGGCCTGGCCATGGACAAACCCCGTTTCTCCAGCCCACTCCAGCACCCACCGCCCGCGTGCCCCGGCTGGCACCTTTCTGACAGCGCTCAGCTCCCCTGAGGTCCAGCACCTCCTCAGACAGGCTGGTGGTGATTTCACTGGTGCACGACTCCTCCTCCTCTGAGCCCTGGGCCGGGACAGATGACAGGCCGGGCAGACTGGGCCTCCCCCGGGCAGCTGGGCAGTGCCCAGGGCCTGGCAAGAATCTGCCCAGCTACGCTTTGGTGGGAAGGGGAAGAGAATGTACTGGGGGGCTCTGAGCCCTAAGACACTGCCCCGGGAGGCCTGGCATCACGGAATGTGCCCTGCCACCTTGGGAGAGAGCTCAGGGACTTGGCAGGACACAAAGGGAAGGGAAGTTGGGAATTGCTGGGATGCGGGGTATGGGGAGAGGAGTCGGGGGCACCGAAGCTGAAAGGGGGTCAGGGAAGATGACCAGGGTTGGAACTGAGGCAGCAGTTTCAGGAGAACCCAGTGGCAATAAAACATGTCAAACTGGGAGAAGAGTCCCCAGCAGAGATTTCTGAGCAGGGCCACACAAACCTAGCAGATTTGGACATGTTCCCAGAGATAGCAGCCAAGGGGGTTAGAAAAGACTCAGGAATCCATGGCCTCTAGTCTCTCTGGACCCACCCCTGTCCTCTGTCCTCCCAAGGCCCCTCCCCTCTCACTGCCAGCGTCCTCCTCCCTCACCTCGTTCTCAGAAGAGCTGGCAGAGAGGAGAACCTCACAGGCATCGAAGAACTCTGTGTGGGAATCGGCAAGGGACAGGATGCTGCTCTGGGACGGCTGGGGGGTCAGCTCTCGCCCCTTCATGTACAGAGCTTCTTGCTGTGAGGGCAGCCAGATGGGTGTCAGGCCCCAGGCGCCAGGCCAGGAGGTCAGACAGGGCTCCCCTTCCCTGACAGCTTCCTTGAGAGGGGAGCATAACCGGGGACATTCACTGTCTGAATGTGACACCTGCTGAGCAGCAGAAGAGGCGGAGGGGAGCGAGGAGGGTAGGAAGGTGCAGTGGAATGAACCCCGGCCTGGGAGTAAGGGGACATGGGTTCCACAGTAACTGCTGACACTGTCTCCGCACTGACCTTGACACCTGCCCCAGGCCCTTTGCACGTATTATCTCATTTAGTCCTCATGGCCACTCTATGAGGTAGGTGCAATTATTACTCCCACTTTGCAGATCAGGAGACTGAGGCTCAGGGTCGCAAAGCTGGGGCAGCATGTACAACCCCAGAGACTTCGCTCAGAACCCCTAAGTCCAAGCTCAGCAGTCCATAACTGTGGGAGCCTAGGCCCATCAACAAGATTTTTTTTTTTTTTTTTTTTGAGACAGAGTCTCACTCTCTTGCCTGGGGCGAGTGCCGTAGCATCAGCCTAGCTCACAGCAACCTCAAACTCCTGGGCTCAAGCGATCCTACTGTCTCAGCCTCCCGAGTAGCTGGGACTACAGGCATGCGCCACCATGCCCGGCTAATTTTTTCTATATATATTTTTAGCTGTCCAAT
>RJWJ010036345.1:0-16131 GCA_004363605.1 Indri indri | reverse complement strand
TTGCCTTTGGGGTCTTCTTCATAAATTCTTTGCCTAGGCCAATGTCTAGAAGAGTATTTCCAATATCTTCCTCTAGAATTCTAATAGTTTCACTCCTCAGGTTTAAATCTGTTACCCAGCGTGAGTTGATTTTTGTGAGAGGTGAAAGGTGTGGATCCTGATTAAGTCTTCTACATGTGGCTATCCAGTTTTCCCAGCAGCATTTATTGAATAAGGATTCTTTTCCCCAGTGTATGTTTTTTTCTGCTTTGTCAAAGATTAGGTGGCTATATGAGGATGGTTTTATATCTGGGTGCTCAGTTCTGTTACACTGGTCAATGGCTGTATTTTTGTGCCAGTACCAAGCTGTTTTAATTACTACTGCCTTATAATAAAGTTTGAAGTCTGGTAAGTTGATACCTCCCATTTTCTTTTTATTGCCTAGAATTGTTTTTGCTATGCGGGGTCTTCTCTGATTTCATACGAAGTGTAGAATTAATTTTCCTACATCTGTGAAGAATGATGTTGGTATTTAAATAGGGATTGCATTGAATCTATAGATCACTTTGGGTAGTATAGACCCCTTAACAATGTTGATTCTGCCGACCCACGAGTATGGTATGGTTTTCTACCTGTTTACGTCCTCTGCTATTTCTTTCCTCAATGTTTCATAGTTCTCCCTGTAGAGGTCTTTTACCTCCTTAGTTAAATATATTCCTAGATACTTTATTTTATTTGTTGATATTGTGAAGGGAATTGAGTCTTTGATTAGGTTCTCAGTATGACTGCTATTGGTGTATATGAAAGCCTCTGATTTGTGTGTGTTGATTTTATATCCTGAGACTTTACTGAATTAATTTGTCAATTGCAGGAGCCTCTTGGTTGAATCCATGGGGATCTCTAGATATAATATCATATCATCAGCAAATAGTGAGAGTTCGATCTCTTCTGTTGCCATTCATATGCCTTTAATTCCACTCTCTAGCCTGATTGCTGTGGCCAGGACTTCCAGCACTATGTTAAATAGAAGTGGAGATAGTGGGCAACCTTGTCTGGTTCCAGTTCTAAGTGGGAATGCTTTCAATTTTTCCCCATTCAGTATGATGTTGGCTGTGGGTTTGTCATAAATGGCTTGTACCATTTTTAGGTAAGCCCCATCTATGGCTATTTTGTTAAGCATTCTTATCATAAAAGGGTGTTGAATTTTGTCAAATGTTTTTTCTGCGTCTATGGAGAGAATCATGTGGTTTTTGTTTTTGCTTCTGTTTATGTGGTGAATTACGTTTATAGATTTGCATATGTCAAACCATCCCTGCATCTCTGGAATGAAGCCCACTTGGTCATGATGGATTATTTTCTTAATAAGCACCTAGATTTGGTTAGCTAGAATTTTGTTGAGAATTTTTGCATCTATATTCATAAGGGATATTGGTCTGTAGTTTTCCTTTTGTTACATCATTTCCTGGTTTTGGTTTCAGGGTTATGTTGGCTTCATAAAATGTGTTGGGGAGGAATCCATCCTTCTCGATGCTGTGGAATAATTTCTGCAGGATAGGCACCAGTTCTTCTTTGTAGGTGTGGTAAAATTCAGATGTGAAACCATCTGGTCCGGGACTTTCCTTTTTTGGAATGTTTTTTATTGCTGTTTCAATTTCAGTCCTTGATATTGGTCTGTTCAGGAATTCTGTTTCTTCCTGGTTGAGCCTAGGGAGGCGGTGTGTTTCTAAAAGTTTGTCCATTTCCTCCACATTTTCCAATTTGTGTGCATAAAGGTTTTTGTAATATTCATAAATAATATCTTGAATCTCCATGGCATCAGTTGTAACTTCTCCTTTTTTGTTCCTGATGGAGCTTATTAGGGATTTTTCTTTTTTTTTTTTTTCATTAGTTTAGCCAAAGGTGTGTCAATTTTGTTTAGTTTTTCAAAGAACCAACTTTTTGTTTTATTAATCTTCCATATAGTTTCCCTGTTGTCAATTTCATTTAGTTCTGATATGATCTTATTAATTTGCCTTCTTCTGCTGGGTTTGGGGTTGGTCTGTTCTTCTTTTTCCAGTTCTTTGAGTCGATTCATTAGGTTGTCTATTTGTGATCTTTTTGACTTTTGGATATAGGCATTTATGGAAATAAACTTTCCTCTGAGGGCTGCTTTGGCTCTGTCCCACAGATTTTGATAACTTGTGTCACCTTTGTCATTTAGTTCAAAGAATCTTTTGATTTCCATCTTTACTTCCTCATTTTTGAAGGAATCATTCAGCAGAAAGTTGTTTAATTTCCATGACTTTGTGTAGAGATGAGAGTTTCTGTTGGGGTTGATTTCTGTTTTGATTCCACTGTGATCTGAGAAGATGCATGGCATGATATCTATTTTTTTAAGTTTTTTGAGCATGCTTTGTGTCCTAGAATATGGTCAATGTTAGAGAATGTCCCATGAGCTGATGAGAAGAATGTGCATTCAGTGGTTTGGGGGTGGAATGTCCTGTAAATGTCAGTCGAGCCCTTTTTTTTCTAGAGTTCTGTTTAAGTCCATTATTTCTTTGTTAATTTTCTGTTTGGAGGATCTGTCCTGTACTGTCAGTGGGCTGTTGAAGTCTCTGACTATTATGGTGTTGCTGTCTATCAATTTGTTTAGATCAAGTAGAGTTTGCTTTATGGATCTGGGTGCACCTAAGTTGGGTGCATACATATTTAGATTTGTTATGTCTTCTTGTTGAACTGTACCCTTCACCATTATATAGTGACCCCCTTTGTCTTTTATTACTTTTGTTGGTTTAAAAACCAAGTTATCTGAGATCAAAACTGTCACACCAGCCTTTTTGGCTTCCATTTGATTGAAATATTGGTTTCCACCCCTACACTTTGAGTCTAAATGCATCCTTGCAGGTTAGATGCATTTCCTGGAGACGGCAGATGCTTGGCTTGTTTTTTTTATCCATTCGGCCAGCCTATGTCTCTTGAGAGGGGAGTTCAAACCATTCACATTTATTGAGAGAACCGATAAGTGGGGTGAATTACTGTTCATTCTGTTGGGATGCATTTTGTTGCTTTGTTTTCTCTCTTGAGCCATTGTGGAATCTGGCCTTTGATCTTTAACTTTTGAGTGGTTTCACATTCGAGAGTGTTTATGTTGCTGATTCCTGTGTAATTCTGTTTTGAGTACTTCTTAGAGAGCTGGCCTTGTCTTAGTGAATTACCTCAGTCTTTGCTTATTTGAGAATGTCTTTATTTCTCCTTCATATATGAAACTTATTTCAGCAGGGTACAAGATTCTAGGCTGGGCATTATTCTGTTTCAGAAGAGTGAGAATGGGGCCCCAGTCTCTTCTTGCTTTTAGGGTTTCAATTGAGAAATCTGGAGTTATTCTGATGGGCCTTCCTTTGTATGTTACTTGTTTCTTTCTCCTTACAGCTCGTAGAAGGGCCTCTTTAGTGGCTATTTTGGTCAATCTGATGACTGCGTGACATAGTGTCTTCCGATTTGCATTGAATCTCCCTGGGGTCTGTTGATCTTCTTGTACCTGTATATCTAGATTTTTAGCAAGGCCTGGGAAATTCTCCTCTATTAATTCTTCAAATAGCTTATCCAGCCCTAGAGTGTTTTCTTCTTCACCTTCCGGAACCCTACACCTTCAGGTGTGTTTCTTTCACATAATCCCACATTCCTTTAGGCTTATTTCTTTTCTCTTAATTTTCTGGTCGATCTCTGTGACTGACTTTTTAATTGGAAGGGGTTGTCTTCAATCTGAGATTCTTTCTTCTGTTTGATCTACCCTGTTCTTGAGGGTTTCCATGGTGTTTTTTCATTCCCTGAATAAGTCCTTCATTTCCAGGGGATCCATTTGATTTTTCTTTAATATTTCAATTTCTTTAGTGAATTTTTCTTCCAAGTTCTGGATTTTTTTTTTTTTTTGTGGTTTGTTTGTGTTGGTTATCCATTTTTTCTTGCATATCATTCAGTTTTCTCACAATCCATGTTTGAAATTCTTCTTCTGTCATTTTCGTGTTCTGAGTTTGGTACATGTCCATTGCTGGAGAGCTGTTGTTCCTCTTTGGGGGTGTGCTTTCCGTTTGAGTCTTCGTACTTCCAGAGTTCTTTCGCTGTTTCCTTCCCATCTCGATCAGTTGTTCCTTCTTTCCTTTAGGTTTTTGTTTGGATAATGACACGCCCTGTTTAGTCTCTGAGCCAGTAGGTGGTGTTTGTGGGTGAGATTCAACCACGCCCTTTATGATGTGTCAGTAGATGCAGTATATGCAGTAAAAGCGTGTGCAGAATGACCTACCTGTCAGTAGGTGGCACTTTCAGGGAGGAGCTTGCTGTTGTGGGGTCCAGTCGCTAGCTCTTGTTCCTCTAGAGAGGCCCTTTTGTGCCTCGGGTGATGGGTGGGGCCCTGGGATTTCCAGGTGTGTCCTTATTTTCCACTTCAGTGGGGTAGGACTGGGAGTGAGTCTGGGTGGGGCTGGGTTGGGTAAGACTGCCCTCAGGCTCCCCATTTGCTGTTTGCTGTGGTCAAAGGTCTGCTCTTTGTTTCTGTGCAAAGCTTCCGGGAGGGGCTGAAATGGCTCCACTCAGCTGAAAGTCTGGGCTTGGGGGGTGGGGCTGTCCAAGATCCGCACTCTGGAGCAGGTCTCGCTCCCCTCCACTCTCCGTGGCCTCTCCGTGGCCTCTCCCAGGCCTCTGCCAGCAAGTGGGACCTCAGGCCGATGGATCTCCCCTGGCTGTGACATGGGCCAGGACGTTCCCTACCCGGGATCTCAGCCTGAGCTGGGTGCACGGCCCTCTTTTGGGAGGAGAGCTGCCGCTCAGGCACGCTGATCTGCCCCTGAAGGCATACGCTCCTCAGTAGGCTCTTTCACAGATCTCTCCTCTGTGCCCCAGGGCAGTGCGATCATGATCTGGGTGTATGGGGTCTGGTCTGCAGGCCTGTCCCCTGTGATCCCTGACCCTGTCAGGGGGAGGGGTACTGGTCTTGAATCACTTACAGGGTGCCCAAGCTGGATTGATTTCACTCCACCTTGGGATTTTCCCCGCTCTCCTGGAGTTCCCAGGCAAGCATCACCTGGGAGGGCTGGCGGGTAAGGAACTCGCAGTCGGGTACCCCTCAGTCTGCTGCAGGGCCCCAAAAGGAAAGGCACCATTCCCTGCAGATGCCTCTGTGTGATGGTTAAATTATCTTTCTGGGCACCCTCAGATAGAGAGGGGGAAGGAGAGAATGGAGCAATATGGCATCTGCCGATAGGCTCAGGTCTGCGCCCATGAAGATGCCCCGAGGGGGCTGGGAACCTGGTGCCATGTCCACAAGAGGCCACTGCTCACTGGCGGCAGCCGGCTCTGGGCTGGTGTCGGCAGGTCTCTCCAACTACTCAGGAGCCCACCAACAGTCCGAGATGCAAGGGAGGGGAAAGTTAACCCCTCCACCTACCCTTGTCGCTGGTCTCCGAGCCTCTTGGGGCCTTTCTCCTTCCAGTTGTCCTCCGCAACGTCTTCCCATGGAGTCTCCTGTAGTTTTAGGCACCCTTGCTTCTGACCCTCACCCGATCTATGTTTCTCTTCTAGTTTATTTTTTTCTCTTTCTTCTAAAATTAGTCTTTTTTGCAGATACACTCTGACTGGCAGCTTTTCTCGTCCACCGTCTTGGCTCCCCGGCCCAATTTGTTCTTATTACGTAAGGTAGCCTTGGCTATTCGGTGTCTTTTCTCATTGCATACAAAGTGTAGAACCATTTTTTTCTAGATCTGCAAAAAATGACATTGGTATTTTAATGTGGATGGCTTTGAATCTATAAATCACTGTGTTTAGTATAAACATTTTAACAATGTTGATTCTGCTGATCCATGAGCAAGATATTCTTTTCCATTTGTTTACATCCTCTGTGATTTCCTTCCTCAGTATTTCACAGTTCTCCCTGTAAAGTTCTTTCACCTCCTTGGTTAAACGTATTCCTGGGTACTTTATTTTCTTTGTTGCTATTGTGAAAGCTGTTGAGCCTTTGGTTTGCTTCTCAGCTTGACTGTTATTGGTGTATAGGAATATGACCGATTTTTGTATATTGATTTTTTAACCTGAGATTTTGCTGAATTTATTTATCAATTCCAGGAGTCTCTTGGTGGAGTCTTTGTGGATCAATGTTTGTTTTGATATGTGTGATTCTGTTCCCTTCATCATATTGAATGATTCTTAGTTGCTTTGTTTTCCCCTGTTTTTTTACTGTTTCATAAGAACCATGAGTTTTAAACTTTCAGTTGTTGTTACTTGGGTATTGATTGTCTTTTTTGATGTATAGAGTACTTCTGAACATTTCTAATAGGACAGTTCTTGTGGTGGCAAATTCCCTTAGTGTTTCATGTCTGGGAAAGTCTTTATTTCTCCTTGATTTATGAAACTTAGTTTTGTAGGATATAAAATTCTTGGCTGGCAGTTTATGAAGACTAAACATGGAACTCCAATGCCTTGTGGTATGTAAGGTTTCTGCTGAGAATTCTGTCATTAGTCTGAAAGGTTTTGTTTTGGTTTGGTTTGGTTTTTTTTGCAACTCACTTGATACTTTTGTCTCACGGCTTATAGGATTTTCACCTTCATTTTGACTTTGTCCATACCGATGACGATATACCTTGGTGATTTCTTATTTGACATGAATCTTCCAGGTGTTCAATGACCTTCTTGTATCTGAATGTATAAATCTCTAGCCATACCAGGGAAGTTTTCCTCAATTATTTCCTCAAATAGGTTTTTCATACACTTTTTCTTCTTCTGCCTCAGGCATACCTATGATTCGTATACTTGTTCATTTTATATAGCCCCATGTTTCTCAGAGAGGTTGTTCATTCTTCTTGATTCCTTTTTCTATAATTTTAACCAACTGGGTTAATTCAAAAGCCTTTCTTCAAGCTCTGAAATTCTTCTACTTTGTCTAGAATGTTGTTAAAATTTTATACTGTATTTTTAAATTCTCTAAACCACTATTTCTAGAAGTTCTGTGACGTTTTTTCTTATATTATTTATCTCGGTCATGAATTTTTCCTTCATGTCCTAAATTATTTTTTTGTTTGTTTCTTTGTGTTGGTTGTTAACTTTCTCATAAATCCAATTGATCTTACTTGTCATCCATATTCTGAATTCCATATCTGACATTTCAACAATTTCCTTGTGATTGGATTCCATGGCTGGAGAACTATTGTGTTCATTTTGGGGTGTCAAAACAGCCTGTTTTTTCATGTTGTTGCCAGAGTTCTTATGCTTTTTCCTTCTCATCTGAATCCTCTTCTCTCAGCTCAACACAGATAGCTTTGTGGTACAACTGTTCTCCTCTTCTGTGAACTCTGTTGCTCAATGAAGAGCAGGCATGGTCCCTGGATGGTGCACTTGAGTCCTACTCTGGAAGATTTACCAGACAGGAGAAGGGTGGATGCACTGTGAGCCTTTAACACTTCTGCTCTCCTATGTCTCCTCATTCTTCTGTTGTCAAAGGTGGTCAGAGTGCAGAGGGCATGAGGTAGACAGTTGGCATGCATGGTGATGCATGGTGGGTGCACTTAGCATGACAATTCATCCCACTCATATCTGGCAGTATTTGTGGGCAGTTGGCATGTGGAGGCACTAGCATTTGCCCTGCCCAGATTTACTGGTGGCAGTGCTACCCAGGTGATGGTGGCAGCAGCTACACTATCCAGACATCAGTGACACTTGCCTGGGGCCATAGATGCTCTCTCTGTTTGTGTCCCATGGCAGCTATGGCTAGGTAGAGCTGCCCAGGTGGTGGCAGCTGGTGCCAGCTTTGTGCGTACTTGCTCTGCCTGGGTCCCCTGTCTGCAGTCGGTGTGTGAGGCACCCACCTGCAGGGCATGTGAAAGTGTCTGGCCTCCTTGCTCCCTCCCTGGCCTGCTAGGGGAGATGGGGATGCAACAGCAATGGATCTGATCCCAATGTAGACGTAGCACTCTGGGGCTGGGACCTCAAAAAGCTCTCTCACAGCACTCAGGGTTCATAAGTCAGTGGGACACCACTGCCTTCTCTTTGAAGTGGTACTACTGCATCACCTCCATTCAGCTTCTTAAGTCAGTCCAGTGGCCTGCTGTTGTGGAGAGTCCCTCCCACAGCTCCGATTGCAATGTCTATGGGGGATGTGTGGAGCTCCAGGGTTCTCTCTTCTGTCCTTTCCCCCTGTACAGGCTCCTTCCCCATGTATCTCTGACCTGTCAAGCTGATACAATTACTTCCCTCTCCTTCACTTTGCCTCCCATTGCCTCTCTGTTGATTTGCAATGCTCTCTCTTAGACAATCCATCTGATGGTGAATATCTACTCACTACTTTTAATCTTTTCCATGAGAGTGGCATGTGCAGGCTGCTTTTAGTCTGCCATCTTGGCCACCAAATAGATCATCTCTTTTTAGTGCTGAATCATATCCCATTATTTGGATGTAACACATTGTATTTATCCATTTATCTACTGAAGAAAGTCTTCTAAGCTTTGTCAATTATAAATAAAATAAAATAATTATAAATAATTATAATTCATTACAAATAATTATAATTCATTATAAATAATTATAAACAAACATGTGAGGGTTTTCATGTGGACATAAATTTTCAACTCCTTTGGGTAAATCCCAAGAGTGTGGTTGCTAGATTGTATGGTAAGAATATGTTTTATTTTGTAAAGAACCATGAAACTTAGGGCAGACCTTGTTAAGATCAAATGCTGTTTCAAAGTGCTTCCTTTTCCCCTTCCCCTTTTCTGATATTCACTGCGAGAACCTGGGAGAGCTCTTGGAGATAAAACTCATAAAAGTGTGTCCCATCCCTCACATCTGGATTCCCGTGGATTTTGACTCTCAGAGTTGCCCACACTGAGCTTTCAGCAATTCACCAATTATAGGTCAAGTTGTCTTACTCTAGCACTTGCTCCCATGGAGGTTTCTCCTCTGGCAAATTGTGACTCTTTGTATTTCCTGCCTGTCTCTCCAATTTTGGAGGCAGTAGTTTGCTCAGAATGTCTTGGATAACATTTGAATTTATTTAGGATGTCCATTGAAAAGTGCTACATTCTAAATGTCATTCTCTTCTTCAGGATGTGAAGCTGCTTGAGCATTTTTATTTATTTATGGAAATCAGCAGAGTGCCATCTACTTGAATTTTCTCATGACCTTGATCATGATGGAACTTTAGGGTTTAAGTTATTCAATAGAGTCCTCATTTATTTAGCCTTTCATTAAATCCTATCATGAAAGATGATACGATTCTGTTCCTTGATGTTTCCTTGTTTCTCTTAATCAGTTTACAGAAAAGCCTTGTGCAATTTTGTTTTTCATGAACAATCAAGTGATTTGGTGGAGGAAAATGGCAGCCAGAATTACTGAAATAAACTATAGAATAATTTTTTTTGTGTGTATTTTTGGAAACAGCTCACGTTTTCTTTATTAAATTTATTTTTGATTGATAAATAATAATGATGTATATTTATGGGGTACAATGTGAGTTTTGTTGTATATATACATTGTAGAAAAATTCAAACTAATTGACGTATCCATCACCTCACCAACTTATATTTTTTTGGTGTAGTAAATTTTAGAAAATGATGTTTTTAAAGGAATATATTTCCTCATCTTCCAGGAATTTGGGGTATACTACTTATCTACAAATTCCTTTCTTTTTACATAGATATCACCCCAGCCCATATCCTCACATTTGCAAATTCCTTAATAGTACCTCTGAGTTAATGGGAGGCACTGTTCTGTACTTGTTTTGCATATACTATAAAGTAAAATTATTTCAATTAGAATTTCATGTGCATGAAAAGAATAATGAAGATCCTATATAAAGCTTTATTTGTCCACTTAAGAATGGATTATAGCCTTTGACATTGCAAAAGACAAAGTAGGAAGCTAGAACTTGAGTATTTGTAAGTTAATTGTTCTCTCCAGAGATTTTATTTCTATCCTATGTGCTATTTTGTCCCCTTACTTGAAAATAGTTCTGAAAAGTGACTTAAATTTCTCAACAGGTCTTTGTTCTATTTTTCCAGTTTATATTTAAACTATGGTACTTGCTTATTTTATGGAATAATATAACTGTCACAAGATAAAAATAAATATTGGCCCAGTGTGCTTGTGATCCATTAGTTTGTTATAATAGCTATTTATTGAAAAAAATGCTAATGGAAGAGAAACAGAATCCAACGTAAATACAAGCACAGGTCAGCTTCAAAAGCATAATCCTCATCTATGTAACTGAGCCATTCGCACACTTAGTTTAGATCCACTTCTTTTATTAATATACAGCTTTAAAGAAAGGGTACCAGGGCTCAAAATAACTTCATGTTCTTTCTTGTCATTTGTCTTAGCTGTTCTCTAACTTAAGACATAGCTTATATTAGTGCTTAAAGATCCCATGAGGGTGGCAAATATTATTTGTTTATGTTTGTTGCTTGCAAAACTGAAAATAGCTTTATTTTCCCTTGTATTAATAAATGTAATATATTTTCAATTTAAAACAAGGCACATAAAGACATCAACATGAATATCTTCAAGGAATAAATTAATATAACATAAAAATATTACCAATATTTCTAGCATCCAAATATCATTAGAATACATTTTGATTTACATCCTTCCAGACAATTTTCCTTTTTGCTTTGGACATTTTCAACCATTCAACAGATATTTTTTTTAAGATCTAATGTAATGCAAGGTAAAAATATACTCTGCTTTTTTCGTTGTTTAGATTTCATGTACGTAGAATTTAGTTGATCACACTGCTCAATTCCTGTCACATTGCCAGCATGAGTCTGTGCTACACTACTATTTTCTTTTATATTTATTTTTCATTTTCCTCTTTATTCTCCAAAGGTTTACCTCTTCCCCTCTCTCCATAATTGATACCTACTTAAGTATATTTAAATTAAGTGCTACCAGTCTACCTTCCTTCCATATAATATTTTGGCTATCTGTGTAACTTTAAAATTATACAGCACTCCTTTATGTGTGTGTTTTTATTTATTGAGATGGCATTGTACTTTTAATATATACATTGATCATTTTTGCTTTTTATACTGCATAGCATTTCATTGTAATCCTGTTACATTTTGCATAACCGTTTCCCTAGCGATGGACAATTTAAATTCCTTCCACGATTTTGCTTTCAAAGAACACTGTGATAAATCTCCACTACATGTTGTTCTATGATCCTATACTCGAGTTTCTTTGGGATCTCTGGGTTATAGGTCATACACATAGTTAATATCACTCAATAATTCCAGGATGCTCTCCGGAATGTTTTTATCAGTGTAGGTGAGTATGACAGTACATGAGAGCTCCTACATCCCCACCAGCTCTTAATATTATCTTTCTAAATTTGTCAATGTGATGAATATAGTGTTAACATATGGTTATTTTAATATGTGTTTCTCTTATCAAAAAGATAAATCACTTCTTAATGTATTTCATAGCTATTTGTTTTTTCATTCTGCAAATTGGTTATTTATATGACTTGTCCCTTTTTTCTACTTGGTTTTGTGTCTTTGTGTTATTGCTTCGTGGGAATTTCTTGTGTATTCTAGGTATAAATCTCTCTTTGGCTTAAGATGTTACATGTCTTATTCTAGTATGTCACCTAGGTGTTAACTTTTGTATGGTACTAACTTTGCTTTATTTGAACCGAAATCATCCTTTTTTGGGGAGCAGGGGGAATAGTCACTTTCCTCATGTTCCTATCATTATTTATGCTTTTTTTGGATATTGTTTAAGAAGTCTTTCCACAATGTTAAGATCAAAGAGATACTCTCATAATTTTTCTTTATTAGGTTTATAGTTTTATCTTTTTCTTGTATAGTTGTTTCATTCATTTAGAGTTTTTTAATTTTGTCCTTGTGAGGCAGAGATCAACCTCTATTCTTCCATAGAGGAAACCACTTTTACCAAGCCATTTACAAAATAATTCATTTTTCTCACTTTTTTGTTATACCACCTCTGTTCTGTTGGTTTGTCAGTTCCTGAAAAAATTGTTTTTATAATATTACGTTGACTTCATAATAAATTTTTAGTATTCATAAGAGCAAACATTTTACCTCACCTTGAGCTATTGTTCTTGTAAGTTTTCTTACTTATAGACATTTCTCATTTGATATAAATTTTAGACCAGATGATCAGCTTTCTAATAAAATATTGGTGAGATTTTATTGGAATTAAACTAAGTTTATATATTAATATGGAGAGCAGGAATATTGTTATATTGCTATGTTATGACAGTTATGAAGATGGCAAACCTTTTGTTTTTTCCATGACTTTCTTCAAAAGAAATATGTCAAAACTATTACTATTTTAAAAAGATCATTCTGTGTGTTATGGCAGGAATAGACTGCAGGGATAAGAGTGGAACTAGGAGACCTCTAAGGAGGTTATTGCAGTAATATTAAAAGTGATGATGATTAGTGCCTCAGCCTACTGTTGTGGCAGTGAGAATGGAGTAAAAAAAAACAGATTCAAGAGATATTTTGGTGGTCAAAGCAGTACAACTTTGCAGGAATTAATATGGGTGAACAAATTGTAATCATCAAGGATTTCATATGCTCCTGGCTTAGGAAACGTGGTAAATGATAGTGCCATTACTGGGTAGGGGCAAATTTTCAGGGGCCAGGGTTTCTGGAAGGCAACTCAGAAGTCTCTTATGGACTAAATTTTAAAGTAGAATGAGGACTCTGTGTTTACCATACCTAGGAAAATGGAACCTATGTGAAATTATAGATTCATAAGCCCTTGGAAAAATCTATGAAAATAGAAAATAATTGTACTTGGTGTTGAGACGATTGAAAAATTGAAAAATTAAATTTGGGTTTATACTACTTTTCAGTGTAAATTTAATTCGGATATAAGTGTAAATAAAGAAACAATTCCCCTGCCCCAATACACATACCAAAAATGTACTAGATGAAAACATGGGAGAATTTTTTTAAAACTTGGAATGAGAAAGACCTGTCCAATTGTAACTTAAAATCTAGAAGTCATAAAAAAGTTAAACTACATAAAGAAGTTTAAATTACATGGAGTATAGTTACTTAAAAAATATTTTAAGCAAAGTCAAATGTCAAATAACAGACTTCTTATTAGAATAACAAAAGACCATAACTGTCACCTTAAAAATGAGAACAAATTGGATAACCTGCAAAACCACTGGCACAGAAGCAGGTACAGAAGAAACCCATTCGTCATAGATAGGGGTAAAGAGAAAGCAGCCGAACCTTTAATGACCACATGAGAACTAGCATGATGAATTAGCCGAGGATCCCCAGTCATGGAGCAAGTCTTCACTTACCTAAGTCTTTCCCACAGTCTTCACCGAACACATGGAGGTAGTGCGATGAAGGTTGGGGCCAAAGCAAAGTTGCGGAAAAAGTTCTCCCTAATGCAAACAGGATCTTCCTCTGGTGCAAGAGGCAGGGACTTGCCCCAGGTACAAGTTGGCAGCCAACCAAAGACTGGTGATAGGGAAGATAGCTCTGAGAAATACCTTCAAAGGACTCTAGGCCTTCACCATGAGAATGTTAGCTACTCTCCTAAGTCTAAGGGTAGGGTAGAAGGGCTAAAAGAGCTGAGAGAAATCCCTATAGAGCCTACAGGAATTAAAAGAATGATAAGGGGATGTTATAAAAAACTTTATGCCACCAACTTTGACGACATGAATTAAATGGACATATACCTTGAAAAACAACTTCACACACACAAAAAAAACTTTATACAAGAAGAAACAGGTAATATAAAATGAATCTATAAAAGAAATTAGATTTTTAATAAAAACAGACAAAAACCTCTAAGTTTGTATAGCTTCACAGTAAATTCTATCAATGTTTGTAGGAGCACAATTCAAAATTGCAAAGATGAGAGAACAGCCCAAGTGCTCATCAATACGTGAGTGGATTAATAAAATGTGGTATATGTATACCATAGAGTACTATTCAGCCATAAAAAACAATGGTGAACAATCACCTCTTGTATTATTCTGGATGGAACTGGAGCCTATTCTTTGAAGTGAAGTATCACAAGAATGGAAAAATAAGCACCACATGTACTCACCATTAAATTGGTACTAATTTATCACCACTTATGTGCACATACGGAAGTAACATTCATCGGATGTCGGGCAGGTGGGAAGGGGATGGGTAAATTCATACCTAATAGGTGCGGTGCACATCGTCTAGGGAATCGACATGCTTGTAGCTCTGATTCAGGCAGTGCAAAGGCAATATATATGAACAGAGTGTTTGTACCCCTGTAATAATTCTGAAATTTAAAAAAAGGAAACTCTTAACCATATCTAAACACCTGGAAATATTATGTATATTGAATTAGAAATTAGAAATTTCTAAGTTTGAATTTCAGATGTATCTAGCTTCTTGAACTTGGGAAAATTAACCACTCTGAATGTTTTTTTCTCATCTGTAAAATCAGTACAGTAGTATACATTTCATAGAATTCTTATGAGGATTAAATGAAAAGTCATTTGTAGCAGAGTGGCACTGAATATATGTTTCCAATCTATTTCTTTTCTTATACTTTCGCTTCCATAGATGAGATCTAACTAATAACATACTAGGACGGTTGTGACTTGTAATTTATAGGGAAATAAGCCTATAATTTCTGATGTCTCACCTTTTGTACACTGATGGACCTCATTTTATAAAATTGATAAACTTATATAATGTGCATTTTTCCTAGAGTCATTTTCAAGTGTATTGTTAAAGATGGTAACTGAAAGGACTCCTATTATGAACAATTTTGTAGAATGAAAAGCCACTCTCATTTAATTATCCATTTTCCCTTATTGTTAAGTAGTTGTCATTTCATGAATATTGTTTTTATTGAGTAAATTTCTTTATTAAAAAATCTAAACATAAGCAACCTAGAAACATATATCTCCAAACATACCATTCTTTACAGAAAATCTAAAAGTAAATGCAAAGAAACAAAGAGTGAACACTGTTCTGGAGTTTCATGTGGAACTTGTGGAGAAAAAAAGAATCTGTTTACTTACTACAGGTACTTATTATGACAGATTCCATCATGTAACAGCAGTATTTTAAGTCGTTCATTCCATGCTGTGCTGTCAGCTGTGATAACTAGAAATACATATTGCTCCACGACAAGATGAGAAAATGAATGACCATTATTTTGAGTAACAGTTGTTAGCACATTGTGTGTGAAGTTAATCTCTAAGTGAGAATTTGCTGTAGTAAAAGAAGCTTATGGCAAATGTCAAACGTAAGAGGGTTTATTTAATAGCATTTTTTGTTTCGTGTTGTAAAACTAATAAATTTTAGGAAGTTTTAGAAAACTGGAAAGTAGAAATATGCATAAAGAAACAAGAAAGAACACAAATAGTCAATTACTTGTTAATATTTTACATGTTCTTGCAATTTTTCTTATGAATTGTTTTAATATAATATTGTATATACATTTTTGCATCCTTTTGTTTTTGAAGTTATATAAATGAATTTTTTCTGCATTATTAAAAATTCTTTTCAAACAATACTTTTAATGGTATCAGCGATTCAATAGACTATATTAACTTAACAAATCAGGGATTATTGAGCATCAGAGCTGGTTACAATGTTTACACTTTTACAAGTTACTTATTATTGTTATTTCCAGTATATCTCACCCCTTTTTCTGATAACTGCTCTCATTACCAAAGGTTCTGTCGTGTTCTGGCATGGCCTTACTCTTTAGGCAGTGGTTGAAAGGTCAAAGTGTTAGCACCTGACTTCAATCTTGGTTAATCATTTCCCCCGCTTGAAAGTTTTTGGATTTGTAATCCAAGAGAAGCTGTTAGTAGCTGCAAATAGTGTCACATGGCAAGAGCTTATTTGTAGTGAAAGCCAATGAACAGCTATGTAGAGAAAAATAGACCTGAGAGACAGTATTTGAATTCCTGGTTTAGTTGCTCCTGAGGCAAAGTTGCCTCCTGTCTTTTCCACTGCTTCGTTTTTCAATCCTTCTTTGGATCGATGAACTAATAATCCCCTCATTTTTAAAGCTAGTTTTAATTGAGTTTCTGAAAATTACAACAAAAACAGCCTTATTTTATTTTTTTTGAATATTTTTTTTTATTGTTTGTTATTATAGGGGTACAGATGTTTAGGTTACGTATGTTGCCCTTGCCCCCCC